>OY998181.1:138009780-138256598 GCA_963921935.1 Galeruca laticollis
ATTATAAACATTCCATTTAATCTCGAATAACTTGAAAACTTCGTACTGTATCGCATAGAGACAAGAGGTTAATATTTACGTGGAAAGTAATGGAGTATCGAGAAAACATGCTGAAATCATTTTTACGATAGTGGCGTAGATTGTAGGGGGAAAAGAAGTATTTATCCCTACAGCATGCCTCTAGTGATAGAGGAAAATTATATTTTACCACTAATTGAAGTAACCTAATATATAAAAAGTGGAAGGTGTAAAAACAATGGACTACAATCATCTCGAATAATTATGATATAACACCTTAGATCTCAGTAAGAAGGAATATTTTACTGAAGTGTTCTCGAATCTTCATATTTTGTGCTAAGGTTTCTCCAGTTACTATATGGACAATTGTTAATGAACCACTCTGTATAAATATGACTGTTGTACAAGTGAAAAACACCATTTTTACGATAACGTCAAAATTCTACTAAATTATGTTAAATCAGAAAGTTTTTACGTAGATGTGAGAAGTTCTGTGTTTGCTTGTATTTAGTTTATGTAGCTTCAATTAACTAGAACGATCGGAATAACTAATTTAGTAAAAATAATGAAAAACTGTTACACCTGAACTTTTATAAGTGAGAATTATAAAAAGGTTTATGATAACCCTGAAAAATATGGTGGTTCAAGGGTTGATGTATGCGGTTGGAAAGGAATGAAAAATGGTATTCCTGCTATTTACATTGAAAGGTAAAGTCGTACGAAAAACTATCCAGTGGAATAATTGTAGATACTAAAAAGTCTACAATTATTCAAACACATGCTTAAATCTTCTTTTTCTGTGTTGTTTTTCTTTGTCGTCAAAATAATTTATTGTGGAGGAAATTAAGTATACGAGTATGTACACTATTTCATATCTCAAATGAAATTATTTTAGTGAAAACAATTAATAAGCTTGCGAGGTATCAATTTTTTCTGGTCTGAAACACTTTGTGAAGAAAATTGAACTGTGAAATATCATTGTACAGAATAACCATAAACATCCGTCTTAAGCGCAACAAAGCGGTACAATAAAAGGTACTTCGAAGATAGGGCGTTGAAAAATGACTATTAATATACAAATAATAATTATTTTTCAATAAATAATAAAGACAAAAAAATCTCGAAAACCATTACATTCAGGCATAGGGAAATGTTAAGAATATATGGTTGAAATCTAATATAGAATTGAGGCGACAAAAAATATGTTTGCCATTTAAAAACACACAGTTATTACTATTATTCATTATCCAAAATTTAAGTTAATTATTCTTCACCCTGTATAAAAAATGGAACACGTTTTTCTGGGTTATTATTGAGTTACTTTACAGTGACCGATGTAGGTGGTGGGAATTCAGTAATTATAATTTATCATCAAATTTATAGTTTATAAATAACAGTCAAACAGGAATGTCCGTAATAAAATAATTATCATCTCGCCATGAGACTAAAGTATATTAGTTTGTCATAAAAAGTTGTTGATAATCATATCAGCAATTTAGAAAGTTAAAAATATACTGGGTGTTTCATTTGGAATAACGAAGTGGACTGCAACATAACTATGAGTATGTATCAAATAAATCATAATATATTAGGGGTAAGCTGTTTACTTAATAGCAGATAAATATTGAACAGTTTGTTCATAACTATTATAGATGAGAATATTTTCTTGTTTCATACTTTTTTCATTAGTCGGGTTTTAGTTTTTGAATACTTTTTATTCCGTATGCGACTACATTCTCTAGCGGGTACTTTGAATATACTTTTTTAATTTTGAAATGTAGAGTCATGGGTTATCTGTTTACAGAATACAGCAGGCATCATTTAAATTTGCACACCGCCTAAAGTTGTGCAGAATAATTATAAGTAATTAATCTCGTGTACTGACAAGAAGTGTGAATATTGAAACAATCCTTAAAATTCATAAAATTTAAAAATGGAAACTCATTTGACATAAAACATAAAATTGGTAGTTTTGACAAAAGTTTGATACTGTATTATTTTCATAAATGATTTAAATTGTCTAATTTCATAAAAGACATTGTTCGTTAGCACTGGACAATGTCTCAGTATCACGGAAACATCTGGTTCTGAATATTTACCATCCGAGGAAAGTTTTTTCCCAATAATTCAAACAGAGAAAACAATCTTTTTGACTCATCAGAGCGTATCACGATCCCACAAAATAAAGTGCCGTTGACAAGCTATGCCGTTTTACAAAACTCGTCCTTGGATTTCTACTACAATTCCAAAAATGAAATCGGAACACGTGATGTAACACTGGGAGATTCTACGTTTTAAAAAAATAATGATTCACATCTAGAACAGATGTCGTTTTCATTTGGACTTGATACAGTATGCTCTCTAATATCCGAATATAATTCATCACTTAAACAAGTAAAACATACAGCACTGGATAAATCAACAGAAAAATCCAAACCTCTTGGTTCTGATGTTCAAGAATTGCCAAGAATATCTAAGAAAAAGCGACGACCACATGATTCCCCATATTGTATACAAGATGTTCAGAATTTTGGAAGGCATTTGATGCGTCATCATTCCGATTAATTTGATGTTCAAAGTTTTTTATCTTTACACAAGGGCTTAAAACTACGAAGGAAAACACGCTTTGGATCAAATTCGACGTCATTGAAATTTTGTAATGATATAATTCCGATTAGCAAGAACAAGAAAAGCAATGTGGACCGTAGTATTTCTTGTAAATTTTGCAAAGGATATTATAAAAATAAGTCTTTAAGGCGGCACGTAAAAAAATGTCCTTCGAATCCTGATCCCATAAAACCTTTATCACAAAGTGAAGGTGAAACGGTTATGCCTAAATGATCCTCTAAGACTGAGCGGAGTACTAAACACACTGACAGGTGATGTAATTCTCTCATTGCTAAAATAGACCTAACAATTTGTACGATACAAGCCGTTAAAGTTGGAATGTAGCGGTTTATCGAAAGTACTATTTCGTTTTGGTAAGACTTTTTATGATTAATATTTTGCAGGGCTGTTAATCCTTCCTCATTCGGCATTAGTTTTAGACTGATTTTCGACCCAAAAATATAGATAGTTATAAGGTTAGTGAAAAGATATTTGAAATGAAATTCTTAGGAGTTCTTATTTTTTGCTATTTTCTGCAATACTATTTCATACAGTGTGAGACAAAAAATGAAGGACGGTAAATATTCCGAAATTGCAATTTTATTATAAATGATCCTATATTTAGAAATGTCGTCGGTATATTTCTGCATTCTTGTGTTATTACTGTTAGTTTTGGTACTTGTTAGAGATATACGTTTTTAAAGTTAGTGCCAATCAGGATTTTGTTTGCGTCAAAAATTACCATGTAATACAAAATAGATAATATACTTAATTTTTTTATATTATACAACTGTATATATAAATAAAAAGAGGCATATATTTGAGGGATATTTTTAAAATAACATACTAAACACGTATGGTAGCTTTTTAATTTTTTTATACTATATAAGTGATATTCAATAGCCTACCTATGTGTAAAGCAATTTTGCCGGGTTTTTCATTTACGATTTTAGCCACCAATTCTTAAATGTTTTAGTTTTTGACACAGGAGCTATTGAGAACTTATTTATTTCACTGTTGATCACTCGTACAACGAAAACAATTTGAAAAAGCGTTTAATTGATTAAATAATGGATTTGAACCACTGAATATCACTTCAGAAAAAAATCCTCTGTTATGTGTTGAGCATGTTAATTTAAAAATACTCATTAATTACTTACCTAGTCGATATATTTAAGAACACTCTGTATAAATAAGCATATTTTTATATTATTGTACGATCTACAAAAACTGCATCTAAAATATATTTTCTATATTGTATTACACTGGGAATTATCATAACAGAATCTTAATTGTTCATGACTTTAAAAATGTATATTTCAAAAACTGATCATAGGAAAATCTTAAGAATTCAACACTTTCATTGAGTACCAAAACTAGTAACAAAAACTTACAGACATTAACCAGAATTGAGCTGAGCCTATCAGCAATTTAAGTAACTGGACCGAGTACAAATGCATATCAAGTTTTCAAAGAAAGATACCAGTCGCCACTTTCCATAAAAATTGTAGGGTCCTTATTCGGATCAACTATTAATACAGAATAAATCAGGTGTGCATATAATGGGAGGAAGAAGGTAGCATATTCTTGTAAATGCATCAGTCAAAAATGTAAATGTATATTTCCATAAAAATATATAATATAAACTCGACTATTGAGCTGCTACGTTTACTCCGTCTTACTGTACGGGGTCGAATCATGGACCTTGACCGACGCAACAACAAAAAAACTCGAAAGCTTTGAAATGTGGCTCTATCGTAGAATATTAAGAATCTCATGGACAGACCATGTGTCCAACGTAGAGGTCTGCAGAAAAATGCAGAAAGACACCGAATTAATAAAAACGATAAAGATCCGCAAGCTAGAATATTTCGGTCATATAATGCGAAATGAGAAAAGGTTCAGTCTATTACAAAATATCTTGCAAGGGAAGATCCCTAGTAAACGTGGCCCAGGACGACGGAGAAATTCATGGCTCAAAAATCTCAGGACATGGTTTTCAACAACTGCTACAGGACTATTCCGTGCAGCAGCAAATAAAATCATAAAAGCCAGAATGATCGCCAACATCCGGACCGGATAGGCACTAGAAGAAGAAGATTGAGCTTATTTTTGTTGACAGGTTTTTATATGATATGCAAATATGCTAATTTATAGGTATTATTACGTATCCGTTTTTTCATGTTATAAACAATCTCAGTTTAATATAAGTCAATTGTTTGTAATTTATAATTTTTATTTCTCATAGTTGTTGTTTCAAATTAACAATTTCAGTCTCTGATAAAAATTTCTTACGAAGAACGCCGATTGCAATCGTTTTATACAATGTCAATATCGAACTGGCAATTATTCTTTTGATTGTATGTATTAACTGGCCGATAGTATATGTGGCAACGCCGCAAGGAGTCCATATTACCTGAAATGCATCATATACGGAGCCTACCTTGCTTTTGAAGTATGGAAATATACACCAACGGAGCCTACTGTAACCGCTACATATAACGGATCCCACTAAGACGTCAACTTATATAGTGGTATACATGAAATATACGCTAGGAGCCCAAATTGGACTACAGGTATACCGGAGTCCACATTAGCCTGCAACAGTATATATATATATATTAAGCCAGTCCTCTAGTATAGATAAATATTCATATATTAGATTGAATTAAAAAGGAATTTTTTTTTGTATATACGTATGGTGTATCATTAGACACTACCTAATTAAGAACAAAATTTAACATAAAACGAATGAATGACTTAAGCAAATGTATTATAAAATATTGAGTACATCAATTTAAGAAATGGATTAAGGATAAGGAATAGAATGGTAATGATAATATAGAAATTAATTCTTAAGAAAATGTTACCTTCACAAATAAATCCTAAGGTCAAGTCAATGTCAACAATTTTCATTAAAATCAATCTGAACGCTGCTATGTCCACACTTGAATCGGGAAAAGGATGTTAATTTGTTCAAAACCTAAAATAATAAGAATTAATAATCAAATCACTAATTTATTAACGATATGCAAATACAATAAAAAGTTGCAATTTGAAAAAAGTAATTTATAAAAATAAAACTGTATGAAATATGACATTCGGAATAAGAGCCATATTGTATGTCATAGAAATCTAGTAATCAAATCGAAATCAATGAAGGAAGTGATTGAATCTAGTTATAATATTGCCAACATAAATTCAATGAGTTGGAAGTTAATATAAAACAGAGAATGTAAATTTGAAATTAAGTTAGAGTTTATATAAAGCGAAATTAGTGCTAATTAAAGAATTAAAAAATAAACAGTTCCATATATATAAATCATAAATTTAGATTGTAGAAATTGTATATTAATTGTAAACAAATTTACTAAAAAAAAAAGGAATTACAAGGATTGAAACCATTGTAAGATATGTGAAAGACTATTAATATATTCTATAAGATATTGTTAAACCATTTATATAAGTGATTTCACTCTCCAAGACTATTTTAATTGAAGAATTCAGTATTTCTATAAAAAAACATTATCATTGACAATTGTTGAATAAAATAACAGATTAGGAGGCTGTGTTTTAGAAATTGTAAAAATGTTGTTGATTTTTAAAAAAAAAGGGAGTCGAGAGTTAGTTGGGGAATGAGGAACTGGGATGTAATTCTCTGAGAAGGTTTTTGTAAAAACTTTAAAGTAAAAGTTATAATTTTAAATCTAAATCAATTAAAAATTCATGATATTAATGTCGATTAACCCCTGTGAAAAAGTGAAACGTGCCGAACGAGTATTTCTTGGGTAAGGAATACCTAAGAAAAGGGACGAGATGTTGCAGGTCCACCACGCCGAGAATGGAATATAAGGTCTGTGTTATTTGAGTTTTTTTAATTTGGAATTCCAAACAAACAAAGAAAAGTGAACTTTTGAAATTAATTTGAACATTTAAAATTGAATAATCTAAAATTGGCCAAAGAAACTTTAAAATAATCAATACCAGATTTTATCCATGGATAATTAAAGAACTCTAATTTTCTACAACAATAATTTTAGATATTAAATATGTACTTACTTGTAAAAAGTTTTTCGTTTGTAAAATAATCAAAGTTCACACCACTCATAAATGCTTTTCCAATCTTAATTTCCGCTTTGCATGCTAACCTATTCTTATAACTATCAAACACACACTTAATTCACAACTTGAATTATATATGTAACTGTTTAATATAAGTTTTCAACCATATGATTCTAAATGCACTAAATTGATGCACATTGAACTGTGAAACGTTTGCATCCTCCATGTTAAATGCATACTATAATTTTGTGACGACGAGAAACGTTGTACCGGAAGAGTTGCTCCGTTGCGCCGAAGCAGCTACTATAAGCGTTCAGTGCGCATGACGATCAAAGAATACAGAGGAGGTTCAGGAATATTTGTGTGTGTAAAATTTTGAAGATTTCATCAACAATTTATTAAAATATTTTTATTTAAGTGTTGGTATTTTTTTTTTTATTCCAGTCAATGTCCATAACACTTTTCCCGAACATGGTTTAAATCATTCATTCGATTATCCTATCACAAAATCATAATAAGTAAATGTTCATATATGTAAAAATTTTTTCTAATAGGTGTCCAGGACTCAAAGAGAGAAGTCTCATGCTTCCGACTACAGTATAAAATTTAAACAATTAAAAATTTTCATATAATTATATAGGGCTAGCCGAAGGTAAAAACGGGTAAATAAAGTTAAATCATATAAGTATAAATATTAAAATATAAAACATATCCACTATAAATTGTCGGCCCAACGTTGGGGCAAATATAAATAATTAAATTTCTTTAATTAATAACAAACAAAGAAATCATGGATAAGAAAATGGTATTGAGAGATGGAAAGCAGGTCGGAAATGATAGCGGATCAGAAGAGGAGAGAGAAGAAAGGAGCCATGGTATGGGAGATTTCCAGGTCCAATATTTGATACAGGGACAGCAATCAGAAGGAGATGCTCCTGAAGAAAGTACGACAGGAGACGAAGAAGATTTGGAACAAGAAGATAGAAGACAAGAGAGCAAGAAAACACAGGCAGGAACAAGTACAAGTAGGGATGATTCAATGATGGTCATGATGCAACAATTATTTGCTGATATGAGGGGAGACATGAATAATATGGAGAAAAATATGAGGGGAGATATCAATAATATAAATGGAAAGATGGATGCGATGAAAGAAGAAATTAGGGGAGACATTCACAACATTCATACAAACATGCACCGATTGGAAAAGAAAATAGATGAAGTCAAATTGGAAAATTGTAAGGAGATTAAGGAACTCAAGGAGAACCAGGAAGAATTTAAGAAGAACATTATTGAGGTAAAAGAAGACATGGAGAATAAAAATAAAAATTTGAGACAAGAAATACAAGAAAATGGTATGAAAATTCGTGAAAACATAGAAAAACTGATAGTAGAAGAAGTATTAGAATTTAGAAGAGATCTAGAAGAATATTTACCAGAGAATATCAAAGTAGAGGTCTCAAAACAAAATAAACAAATAACAAAGGAAGTGGAACAGATGAAAGATAACGTAAATAGAAAATTTAAGGATTTGGATGGCCGGATTGAAGAGAGAACGGGGATGAGTTTAGCAATAACTGAAGATATAAATCGACAAGTAAATCAAGAAATAGAAGAAATGAATAGGAAATTAAAGAATACGGTAGAGGAAATGGAAGAGAATTTGAGAAGAAGTGGAGGAGTCAATGTATGTCCAGGAAATTTCCATAGCAATTTAGAAATCGGAGTGAAATTTGATGGGAATATTAACAATATACATCCCAAGGTATTCCTCAAAATAATTAGAAACAAAATTAAAGGAATCAGAGATATTGTTGAGATCAAGCTTATTATAAGGAGCATATTACAGGGCCATGCTTTATTGTGGTTTTGTAATAAGGAAGAACTAATACAAAGCCTAGAAGAGTTCGAGCAACAATTCTTAGCCTATTTCTGGGGAGAATTGCAACAAGCAACATTCAGAGAGCGGTTATACTTCGGGAAATTTGATTATAAGAAAAGCAAAAACCTGAATAATTATGCGATGCAATTATATAATATAGCCCAGTACTTAGATCCGGGAATGAAGGAGGAGGAATTAGTGCTATACATTGGCAGACATTTCAATTCAGAAGTAGCTGAAACAATAGTGCTTCATAATATTAAAGCCATGGATAGTTTATCAAGATATCTACAAAGAGTGGAACGGAGCTATACAAATCATAACGATACAAGAGACAATCGTTTAAATGAAAATGGGAATGGACAGAATAGAAGAGAAAATGAATGGAGAAATGATCAGAGAAATTATGAAAATCGAAATTACGAGAGAAGAAGACCAGGACGGGATGATAAAAATCCGAGATATGATAATTATAGAAACGGAAATGGAAACTATCATAATGGGTATCAGAATGGTAATAATGGGAATCGGAATAATGGATATAATGGAGGAAATTACCAAAATTATGGAAGACGGAATGATAACGACAATCGTAATCGGAACTGGCAACAATACAGAAGAGAGGGGAGAAATAATGAAGAGGACAGAAGAAATGAAAACAGAGACAGGAATTATGATCAAAGAGATAGTCGAAGAGGTGAAGATAGAAGACAGGTGAACATGATACAAAACCAGGAAGAGATAAGAAGGAATAGTGATCAGGGCCCGAGTTCTGATCCAAATTTCGAGTAAGTTGCTCTTATGTGCATAATATTGTCTATTCTTCTAAATATCAACATCCTAGAGAATTTATATTAGAAGAAGAACCAACAAACCCAGAATTAAATAGATTAGTATTTATAGAGGGAAATTTAGATAACATTAAATGTAGAGTTTTATTAGATACGGGTTCCGAAGTTTCCATTATAAATCAAAATATAGTAGACAATTTAAAACAGGACAATATTATGGTGATAAATACAAATAAAATATCATTAATAGGGGCAAATGAAAGAAAATTATATGAAACTACTAAAACCATTATGACAAATCTAGAATTAAATGGTGAGGTTTTATCAGTACAATTGTTGATTGTGAAAAATTTAAAATATGACATAATCATGGGTACAGATGAATTAAGTAAACATAGAATTATAATAAATTATAAAATGCAAAACATAATATATAATAATCATACAATACCGTTTATAACAAATTATCAAACAGATATAGGAAAAAACGAATGTGCAATTGGACAAATAAATCACATTGCTGAAGAAGAACAAAACATGAGGGAGGAATTATGTCCGGAGGAATACAAACAGAGAGTCTATGAATTACTTGATTCTCACGAAAAGCTGTTCAATGAGGAAGTATGCGTTGCGACTAGATATGTTCACAAAATTGAAGTCATACCAGAAATAAAAAATTTTAAGATCAAAACTTATCCGATACCTTATAAATTAAAACAAGAGGTATATCAGGAAATTAATAAAATGTTACAAGAAGGTATTATTGAAAGATCTAATTCACAATACATAAGTGCAATAACCTGTGTAAAGAAGAAATCGGGGGATATTAGAATATGTTTGGATGCTAGGAATATAAATACATTTACAAAAAAACAATACGAAAGTCCATTAAATATTGAAGGTATATTTGGAAGAATTACAAAGGCTAATATATTTTCAAAATTAGATCTAAAGCATAGCTTTTGGTTAATTCCATTGGATCATCGTTGTAGACAATACACTGCATTTATGGTAGATGGAGTGGTGTATCAATTTTGTGTAGTGCCATTTGGACTCCAAAGTTCTTGTGCAGCCTTAGTACGAACGTTGCATACAATCTTGAATCCGTATGAAGATTTCACTCTCCACTACATAGATGACATTTTGATTTTTTCTGAAACAGAAGCGAAGCATCATAAACATCTGGAAATAATATTAAAGGAATTAGAAAATGCCGGACTTAAATTAAACTTAGAGAAATGTCAGTTTTATAAAAGAGAAGTGGATTATTTAGGATATGTTTTAAGTGACACTGGTATAACAATGAATCCTGAGAGAATTAAAGCAATCCTAGAGTATAAAACACCACATAACTTAAGAACTTTAAGAGGGTTTCTAGGTATCATCAATTATTTCAAGAAGTTAGTTCCTGATCTAAGTAAGAGAGAAGTTCCTCTTATAGAGTTATTAAAGAAGGATATTAGATGGAAATGGGACGAGAGAAGAGAAAAGGCATTTCAGGAGTTAAAGGAAATTTTTCTAAACAGCCTAAAAGTATTTCATCCACAATATGACAAACCTTTTATCTTGAGAACGGATGCTTCAATAGAAAGATTGGCAGGGGTATTAATTCAAATACAAGATGGAGAAGAAGTACCTATTAGTTTTATATCCAGAGTGACTAAGCCAGCAGAAAAGAAATATTCAATAACAGAATTAGAAATGGCAAGTGTTGTATTTTGCATTAGCAAACTAAGATTCTATCTATTAGGAGCTAAGTTTATTTTAGAGACTGACCACTCAGCACTTACAGCTATGTTGAAAAACCGCTATGCCAATAATCGTGTACACCGATGGATCTTGTTGTTACAAGAATATGAATTCGAAATCAAATATATTCCAGGGAAATCAAACGTGGTAGCAGATGCATTGAGTAGAGTAGATGAAGTAGGGAACAATAAAACCAAATTTCAAATTGGAATAAACCAATTGTACCAAACAGAGGGGATATTTACATTGGAAAAGGTTAAAGAAGATCAGACACATTTTGATAACGAGAAAGTTAAAGGTGCCTATAAAATTGATGAAGTGTGGTATAAGAAATTGGAGGACAGAGAAGTATTTGTAATAAGTAAGGAGTTTGCACAGGAAATTATTCGTCATCTACATAAAGAGAATGGACACATAGGAACAAGAAAACTATGGACTTTGTTTCGAGAAAATTATGTGGCAAAGAAGGATTTGAGTATAGTGAAAGAAATATGTAAATATTGTCAAATATGTCAACTGGCCAAAGAAAAAAATTACCACAATAGCATGACAGCAAAATCGATAATTACAAATAAACCATTACAGATTGTGGCAATGGATTTTATAGGAAACTTAATTAGGAGTGAATCGGGTAATAAGGATTTACTAGTAATAGTTGATGTTTATACCAAATTTGTTAAAACTTTTCCATGTAAGAGATCAACGGCTAAGGTGGTAATAGAATGTTTGGAAAAATATATAGAAGAAGTAGGAAGACCTGAGAGAATTATACTTGACCATGCTACATACTTTGAAAGTAAAAAATTAAAGCAGTATTGTGATAAAGAACAAATAAAACTACAATTTATTAGTATTAGAAGACCTAGCTCCAATCCAGCTGAGAGATATATAAAGGAAATCTTAAAATATTTAAGAATTCTTTGTCAAAAGACACATATTAGATGGGATGAAAATTTGGACAAAATTGAAGAATTTATAAATAATTTACCACATGGGGTAACAGAGGAAAGTCCAATTTATTTAATGAAAGGTATCCAACCTAAAAGAAACTGGATTCTGAATAGAGATACTACTCTAGAAGAGACACTAGAAAAGGTGAATATCAGAATAAGGAGGAATGCAGAAAAATATATACGGGATCAGAACAAGAAAATTAAGAAGAAAACAACCTTTAATAAAGGAGAATTGGTTATAATCAGAGCATTAAAGACATCTAATAAAGCAGAAGACCAATGTATTAAATTGCAATTGCCATTCGAGGGACCTTATGAAATAATAAATGATAATGCACAAAATAGTTATAAATTGGCATACCCAGGAACAAACATGATCAGGGGTATTTTTAATATAGAATCAATTTATAAGTATAATTCACCATAAGAGGAATAGATAATATTATGTTACTTACATGTAAATAGATAGTAGTATAGGTAGATGTAAGGTTTTTTTTTCGATTTTACTTCATAAGACGTATTCTCATATACAACGTGAAGATAATGACCAAGTTAAACATAAGATTTTCAATTTTCATAGGTAGTGTACTAGTAGGCAGCATACAGTATCCGTGGTTAATGTAATCTAAAAAATTGAAACATAAAGAAATATAATGTATTAATGATAAATGAATAATATCAAAGAAATATGGCAAGTTAAGCTTTAGTATAATAGTAAATTTTTATGAGAATTTCTTAGATAAAGGACATAATAAAATTAAATAAACACTCATTAATAAGGACAGGTAGGAAATAGGAAGGATAAGATAGGAAATAATTAAATAAACAGTAAAAGAGATGAGAAGGAAAGAAAGTTTTCAAATCAAGATATAAGTAGGAAATATTCATGTCAAGAAAAATTTTATAGGAATTAGGAAGAAAAGTATAGTGAAATAATGGTAAAGAAATATTTATAAAGCATATGATATGATTAATTATTATGAGATAGGGAGATATGATGAGAAAATTATGATATAATGAATATAGTTATGAAATAAAGTTGATGAATTATGATTAAGAAATATGAAAATAAATATAAACATGGATAGAAAGTAAAGAGTTAAAGGTTCGACTATAAGAATAGATAAATTGACATGAATATAGGTTGAAAATTGATATGAAATTATAGGAAATCACTGAAATAATTAAAAATTATGTTCTTAGTATAAAAGATGAAATAGAAAAAATAGAAGAGTAGATAGGTAAAGGAGGAAGTATAAATATTGAGATTTGAATAAGAAACGGTGGAAAAGAGTAAGGAATATAAGATATGAATAATTTAATAAGAATAGGAATTATGAGAATAAAATGTAAGAATCATTATTGTTATGTCCCTAAGGAGAAATTATTTTGGAATGAGTTTGATATGGTTAAATTATAAGAATATCATAAAAATTTTAATAATAAGAATAAAAATAAAAATGTTATCAGAAATGTAAGTACTGAGCTGAAATCTATAGATTGATTAGCATGGATTACAGATTGAAAATTGAAATTTTAAGAAGTTATCTAAATAGACACCTTTTAAAATTTAAATTTGAGGGGAGTTAAGCCAGTCCTCTAGTATAGATAAATATTCATATATTAGATTGAATTAAAAAGGAATTTTTTTTTGTATATACGTATGGTGTATCATTAGACACTACCTAATTAAGAACAAAATTTAACATAAAACGAATGAATGACTTAAGCAAATGTATTATAAAATATTGAGTACATCAATTTAAGAAATGGATTAAGGATAAGGAATAGAATGGTAATGATAATATAGAAATTAATTCTTAAGAAAATGTTACCTTCACAAATAAATCCTAAGGTCAAGTCAATGTCAACAATTTTCATTAAAATCAATCTGAACGCTGCTATGTCCACACTTGAATCGGGAAAAGGATGTTAATTTGTTCAAAACCTAAAATAATAAGAATTAATAATCAAATCACTAATTTATTAACGATATGCAAATACAATAAAAAGTTGCAATTTGAAAAAAGTAATTTATAAAAATAAAACTGTATGAAATATGACATTCGGAATAAGAGCCATATTGTATGTCATAGAAATCTAGTAATCAAATCGAAATCAATGAAGGAAGTGATTGAATCTAGTTATAATATTGCCAACATAAATTCAATGAGTTGGAAGTTAATATAAAACAGAGAATGTAAATTTGAAATTAAGTTAGAGTTTATATAAAGCGAAATTAGTGCTAATTAAAGAATTAAAAAATAAACAGTTCCATATATATAAATCATAAATTTAGATTGTAGAAATTGTATATTAATTGTAAACAAATTTACTAAAAAAAAAAGGAATTACAAGGATTGAAACCATTGTAAGATATGTGAAAGACTATTAATATATTCTATAAGATATTGTTAAACCATTTATATAAGTGATTTCACTCTCCAAGACTATTTTAATTGAAGAATTCAGTATTTCTATAAAAAAACATTATCATTGACAATTGTTGAATAAAATAACAGATTAGGAGGCTGTGTTTTAGAAATTGTAAAAATGTTGTTGATTTTTAAAAAAAAAGGGAGTCGAGAGTTAGTTGGGGAATGAGGAACTGGGATGTAATTCTCTGAGAAGGTTTTTGTAAAAACTTTAAAGTAAAAGTTATAATTTTAAATCTAAATCAATTAAAAATTCATGATATTAATGTCGATTAACCCCTGTGAAAAAGTGAAACGTGCCGAACGAGTATTTCTTGGGTAAGGAATACCTAAGAAAAGGGACGAGATGTTGCAGGTCCACCACGCCGAGAATGGAATATAAGGTCTGTGTTATTTGAGTTTTTTTAATTTGGAATTCCAAACAAACAAAGAAAAGTGAACTTTTGAAATTAATTTGAACATTTAAAATTGAATAATCTAAAATTGGCCAAAGAAACTTTAAAATAATCAATACCAGATTTTATCCATGGATAATTAAAGAACTCTAATTTTCTACAACAATAATTTTAGATATTAAATATGTACTTACTTGTAAAAAGTTTTTCGTTTGTAAAATAATCAAAGTTCACACCACTCATAAATGCTTTTCCAATCTTAATTTCCGCTTTGCATGCTAACCTATTCTTATAACTATCAAACACACACTTAATTCACAACTTGAATTATATATGTAACTGTTTAATATAAGTTTTCAACCATATGATTCTAAATGCACTAAATTGATGCACATTGAACTGTGAAACGTTTGCATCCTCCATGTTAAATGCATACTATAATTTTGTGACGACGAGAAACGTTGTACCGGAAGAGTTGCTCCGTTGCGCCGAAGCAGCTACTATAAGCGTTCAGTGCGCATGACGATCAAAGAATACAGAGGAGGTTCAGGAATATTTGTGTGTGTAAAATTTTGAAGATTTCATCAACAATTTATTAAAATATTTTTATTTAAGTGTTGGTATTTTTTTTTTATTCCAGTCAATGTCCATAACACTTTTCCCGAACATGGTTTAAATCATTCATTCGATTATCCTATCACAAAATCATAATAAGTAAATGTTCATATATGTAAAAATTTTTTCTAATAGGTGTCCAGGACTCAAAGAGAGAAGTCTCATGCTTCCGACTACAGTATAAAATTTAAACAATTAAAAATTTTCATATAATTATATAGGGCTAGCCGAAGGTAAAAACGGGTAAATAAAGTTAAATCATATAAGTATAAATATTAAAATATAAAACATATCCACTATAATATATATATATATATATATATATATATATATATATATATATATATATATATAGTGTTTCATACTGAAAGTATTCATTGATATCTGGCATTATTTCAATCATCTTTAAAAAGGTCGATGTTAGGGTATTCGCGGGTATAATAGTGCATTAATAATAATAGGTGCCATTTGTATAGTAGTTTGTGGAAGGTGTGAAATATAGTAAAAAGTATTTTCCTTTATTTTATAAATACAGTTCTGCGCTTGAATTTGTGTAACTGTCATATCGTAATGCATATGTTCAATTGGGCATTATTATTGCGAATTCTATTGTTAAGTTATTAGATATTTGTAATAAATAAATTCGTCTAAACTGGATATTAAAATCTATGGGAAGTAATGAAAAAATAATGTTTACGTTACATGTTATATATCAAATTAAAGTTTAAAATATTCTAATATTTCAATGTTGACGGTAAATATAGTTGTTAATATGAATATTGTGTTTGCAATTATATGGAAATAATGTCTTCTTATATCATCTTCTTAGTCTACTGAATATTCACCAATTCTCAATATATGTTATTACATCGAATATTCCTTAGAAAAAATTGAATCTTCGTTATATGTCTTTGAAATGTATACAAATCTCGCAGTTGAATTCTATTAAAATATTTCTGTAATATATTTAGTGATTATATATATATATATATATATATATATATATATATATATATATATATATATTATTTGCAAAGTGTGTATGTAGGGTCGTTCTTAGGTTACGTACTTTCATTTCATTTATTTCACGTTTGCCATGTACCAGTCTGTATATGACTAACAATCAATTATTTATAAATATATTATATACAATATATTTATCTGTAGGAATGGATTTTTGGCAGGATCGACGTTTTGAACAGTACAAACAATCTATATTAAAATTATGTGAGGATGTGTATGATACTGATGACATGTTTGATAGTTCAGGACTTAGCGCCTTGTGGGACGATGTTATACATGAACAATCGCCTGTGGCATTGGACACAATCGATGATGACGATGATGTAATCTGTGTGTCTATCAATGCAGAAGCTGTAGCAGAATTCGACTTGGCTAAAGTTAAAAAAGAGTATTTCATGGATTTTGATCTTCCATCGATTGCAAGCCCTAATTTTGATACGAATTTGTTGAACGAAGATAATATGTCGAATGAAAGTAATATGTCGAATTTTAAATTTCGGAAGCCCAGATCTGATAAAAAATATATGTCAGTGGTATCGTTTAACAAATTAATTTCTTGTAATGATGCAACAGTTCAGTCGGTTGGCGGTACACCAGTACCATCTACGTCAAAGACAATGGTGCCGTCAGATTACGATAATGCAGTACCATCATCGTCTATGTCAATGGTGCCGCCAGTCTACGATAAATCAGTATCATCGAGTTCTAATGCAATGGTGCCTACAGTCTATGATACAACAGTACCATCTACTTTGAAGGCAGTCGTGCCGCGTGCGTCAAAGAAGGTAACAGTGCCGTCCATGTTTCATGGAGCACGGTCATCGGCTTCAAGGAAGTTAACATTTTCGCCGATTACCAAAGCTGCAAGGAAACCTGCTACTTCTGAAATGGAGTCAATACCGTCGACGTCAAAGCCGTATGAGGGATATCCAAAAAATTCGAATGCATGGACCTCTTTCACCTATGACATAGGAATCCATTACATTCCACATCTAACAAGGCAAAAGTTCTTTTCAGATGATTTGATTAGAGCAAACAGACTGTACTTTGCCACGCTAGCGTTTGCGAATGGAATAAGCATAGATAATATGATTGATGTGCTGAAAGTGACGAACCGTACGTTAAACGATGTCAGAATAAAAGAAATAAAAGCAACATCAAAATATTTACATACTATGCCACCCAACCAACGATGCAAATACTACAATTACAATTTTGCACGTGGAATTGTAATATGTTTAAATGATCACCCCCGTAAACTATGCATGGAGGGTAAATTGTTGAACAAATAAATTGTCACATGTAGTAAAACGTCTAGGTGAAAGAGGCATATGTATATTGGCAACAAAACGTTGTAAGTATAAAATTGTAGTAATTGTATATTGTATTCGAAATTTATGAACCGAATGTAATAATATAGTATGCTGTATTGTTACAGATAATGGCGAGAGCGTGTATGTATGTATGTATGTATGTATGTATGTGTAAATATTGAAGATGTGTTTAATAATCACTACGATGACAGCTCTCCTGTGATTTCAAAGAAGAAATTCATACGAATTATGATGCATCTGAAAGTGCATATAAGAAAAGAATATCCATATTACACTTTCAATAACATATTTAAACGTATTAGGAGATGTTTGAGTAGTACTCATACGAAGTCATTAAGCAGGACATTTAGACGAATTTTAGGCATTCATGATTTGCAACATATCAGTGTAAGTATATATATATATATATATATATATATATATATATATATATATATGAATTTTGAAAAATATTTAATTTCTGCACCTACCATATATAATGTTTACAGTAGAAATTATTTTAGTCCAATCTGTATAATACCTGAAATTAATGAATATATATATATATATATATACATAGGTGATAAACCATTA
The DNA here is from genome assembly GCA_963921935.1 of Galeruca laticollis. Lineage (NCBI taxonomy): Eukaryota > Metazoa > Arthropoda > Insecta > Coleoptera > Chrysomelidae > Galeruca > Galeruca laticollis. Next base: position 138,028,218 of record OY998181.1, read on the forward strand.
AAACTTGTTTGATTAAAAAAACAGGAAGAAAACATAACGTTCATTAACTTGATACTAGATTATTTGTTGTACATTCGAAGTTGAAAATAGAGTTTAAAATGTTGTTATTTATTTAAAGTTTCAGTTTGTATGTAACTGTTGTATCGCCTGTTAGATAATGTACAAATTGTTAATATTTGTATAATGTTAGCAGCATTGTTTATAATATGACACGTATTATGACGTCGAGACAAATAAATTTCAAATTAAGTTATAAGATACATGTTATTTTAATAATGGTTGATTTATAATTTATTTTGTCAAATACTACGATATTATTCATTATTACAACATTTCAATCTAGCTTTCCTATTCGGTTTATTATAGTTATATTAGGGTCCCTATTGCATAAATATATTTTCGAAAAAATGTGAAATATTCCTATGTTAGGCGTTTATTAATTAGGTACTATGTATATCAATATACTGTATGTTTGTGACAGTTCGAACATTTGGTCTATATGTATGCCTACAACTGCAAACCTTTACAAGAAGTCTCATTTAGCAATCTAAAACATTTCACATCCGTCATACAAACGCTATACGTAAGCACATGGGAGCGTCTCATTATTACACGATACGATGACTACAACAGTTTATACATTGACATGTATAAATGGGACTATTTTGGTTTAGACTCTGATTCGTCTCTTTCGTCCGATGAAATATCTTCCAAGGAATTAATGCCACCACCGCCATTGCCGTTTGTGCCATCGTCGTCGCTATCCCCGCCTTCGTTGCCATCGTCGTCGCTACTCCCGCCTCCGTCGTCGGTTCCATCGACGTCGAAATCTCTGCCGTAGTTGCCTTCGACATCTTCGTTGCTGTCGCCGCCGTAATCGTATCAAGAACATGACGGTATGTAATGATCTATGGACTGGTAAGTACTACATTATATATCATAATAGTAATGTCGCTTCCTTGGCTTTCGCTCTTGTCGTATGATGTTATGTAATTATATATGAACTATTATTGTTATGTATATAGCATAATATTAATATTTCTATAAGTTGCATTAGGTGAATGCTGATAATAATCGTTCAAATAAAATTCAAATATGATATACAGTATCGTTGTATTTACGGTGAATTGGTAATTGATCAACTTTAATTATGTCCAATAATGTCATTCCGCGATAGTAATTACTTGAAATAAATAATTATACAAATGTGTTTGCATGTTGTATTGCTGTCGAAGATTATAATCAACCTAAATCGTAAACTTAAATATTTTATATTTCCCTTATCTTAAGTAAAGCTTGTTGATAAATCAAATGCAATCTCGACATTTATGGTAACTGATTAAAAATATTCTATTCTATTTCATCTCATTTTACATTTTATATTGAAAAGATATCCTAAGTTTGAAATAACGTCGTTAAGTAATTTATATTATTTAATTATACTCGTATGCAATGTCATTATGTTGCAGAATCCATAAATTTTTAACAATTTCTATTACATTTAATATTACTACACTATAGTATATTCGGTACCAAAATTGATGTTTTGTATTTCCTTAAATACCTATTTAATATACATAGTTCGTGATAATGTTAAGTATTTGCTGATGTCCGGTATAATTGAAATGATTTTCAAAAATGTTGATATTAGTGTAATTGCAGATATCAGAGTTCATTAATAATAATAGGTGATATGTGTTTTCGTATAATTGTTTATTAGTTTGTGTAAGTTGTGAATGATATAGAAACTTGTTCTTTGTGTTACAAATAACGTTCGTAGGTGTAATGTGTTTAGTGCTTTGTGTATTATTGTATTGGTGCCGAAGATTATAATCAACCGTATGCAATACGTAATTTTGCTTTCCACATTCATGCGTACGTAGAATTTAGGTATGAATTTTGTTTCAATTAAGTAAGATGTTATTTGACATATCTTTATAACAATAATACTGGCATTAATGTATTATCGGCTAAAAAAAAGCAGTCCTACGATATGTAACCAAGGAAGATGTATCTCCCCTATTTAACGTAAATGTTTACTACTTGCATTTTAATTATCAGCTTTTTCTGTGGGTGTCTAGGAACAATCAGAAATTGGAATGTTTCGTCAATGAAGTAAGGTGTTATTTGACATATCTTCATAACAATAATCCTGGCGTTAATGTATTGTCTGCTAGAAATAGAAAAGCAGTCCTACGATATATAACGAAGGAAGATGTATCTCCTCTATTTAACGTACGTCTTGACTACTTGCATTTTAATTATCAGCTGTTTCTGTGGGTGGTGTCTAGTAACAATCAGAAATTTAGTTGTCTTGATGACTCTGTTGTGCAAATTCGAACACATTATAGATATTTGAAACAATACAAAAAAAAATTGTGAAAACGAGATTAGTTAAATCTAATGCTGAATTCGACAGGAAATATATTAAACCTGTGCAAATTGTTAGGTGTACTTCGTGGACGTTGGAAGTCGTAATGTGGTATAATTCTTTTATGCGAGCTGTACAGATTCATAAACGTCTTCAATTGTATTTATATGGGGATGCTAATATGGGTAAATCCACATTTGTTATCCAAGATTTGTTAAATAGACATATTATGGAACGTGTGTTTTATCCGTCTTCCGATCCATTATTTCTAGAAGCTCTTGATCCTTCATTTCATAAAGTGATAATTTTTGAACAATTTGATATAAAACATTATGATATCTCAATATTAAAAACATTATTAGAAGGTAGACCAAAAGTTGTTAGAAGAAGGTACAAAACATGTCAAGTTATTAAGTGGACATATCGTATTGGCTGATGTCTGGTAGTATTGAAATGATTTTCAAAAATGTTGATGTTAGTGTATTTGCAGATATCAGAGTTCATTAATAATAATAGGTGATATGTGTTTTGGTATAACTGTTTATTATTTTGTGTAAGGTGTGAAAGATATAGAAACTTTTTCTTTGTTTTACAAATAATGTTCGTAGGTGTAATGTGTTTATCAGGTCGTTTAATATAGATACTGTCAATTCCGTTCTCGATAGGTAGTTAAAGTCGCTAAATATGCAAAGAAAAATTGTTAGTTGGATTGAAAAATTTTCATTTATTGGGAACGGTTCACGAAGGTCCTATTCAATGTAAAAGGCTCAGACAAGTATGTTTTGACGACAATATATTGGAGCAGAATCGGATAGAATTAATGCCTTTTATTCTAGGAATGAACTGTGCAGATTCATAAACGTCTCCAATTGTATTTATATGGGGATGCTAATATGGGTAAATCCACATTTGTAATCCAAGATTTGTTAAATAGACATATTATGGAACGTGCGTTTTATCCGTCTTCCGATCCATTTTGTCTAAAAGGTCTTGATCCTTCATTTCATAAAGTGATAATTTTTGAAGAATTTGATATAAAACATTATGATATCTCAATATTAAAGACATTATTAGAAGGTAGACCTACAGTTGTTCGGAGAAAGCACAAAAGAAGTGATGTTATTAAATGGACATATCCTGCAATAATGATCTCAAATTTCCCAATTGATATTAATGTGGATCCTGCATTGTTAATGCGATTAAAAGTTGTACATGCGAATGCTAAATATTATGAGCGTCTTGTCATGGATTGTTCTCTGATATTACCTATAGGATCGACAGAAAATCTCGTGATCGAAATATCGGATGATGAATAATATAAAAATAGTGCATGTGGGATGTGTATATTGTACGTTGCATTTAAGAATCAAAATCTACTACTATCTTATTCTTATTTCACAAATTACTAATATCATACAAGTATATTAATTGAACGATTTATTATTAACAAATATGTACAAATTTTTATTATGAGTGAAAAGTTAAAATAGAATACCTTAGCCATTCTGATATACTGGCGATGGTAACCACTATAGTTTCAAAATTTGGTCGCTATGTATTCCTACAACTGCAAGCCTTTTCAGGAAGTCTCATATAACAATGTAAAATATTGTACATCTGTCGTACAAACATTATACGCCATAGTTCATTAGTTGCAAAGTGTTTATCTATGAAATTATATTACCAGTAGGTTCTTTCTTAGGTTCGGTATTGTCAGTCCATTTATGTCACTTATTCTATGGATCACCCTGTATAATATTAATATTCAAGTATGCATAACTATATTATATATGATATATTTATTTGTAACAATGGATGTATGGCTCTTAGTTTACTGAATATTCATCAATTCTCAACAGATGTGTTATTACATGGTATATTACAGTGGAAAAAATTGAATCCTCGTTATATGTGTTTGAAATGTATACAAATATCGTAGTTTAATTTTATTAAAATACTTCTGTAATATGTTCATTAATTATATATATGCCGTATGAGTGTTTATATATATGCCGTATGAGTGTTTATATATATGAACAATCGCCTGTGGAATTGGACACAACCAACGATAACGATAATATAATCTGTGTGTCTATCAATGCAGAAGCTGCAGTAGAATTCGACTTGAATAAAGAAAGTTAAAAAAGAATATTCTATTGAATCTGATATTCCGTCGACTGCAATCCCTGATGGTGATACGAATATGTTGAACGAAAATGATATGTCGAATGAAAATAATATGTCCAATTTTCAATTTAGAAAGCCCAGATCTGATAAAAAATATATGTCACTGTTAGCGTTTAGCAAATTAATTACTAATAACGAGGCAACAGTTCCGCCAGTTTGCGATGCAACAGTTCCGCCAGTTTGCGATGCAACAGTACCATCTACGTCTAAGTCAATGTTGTCGTCATTTTACGATAAAACAGTACCATCGACGTCTAAGTCAACGTGCCGTCAGTTTACGATAAAGCAGTACCATCGACGTCTAAGTCTATGGTGACTTGAGATTACGATACAGCAGTACCATCTACAGTTGTGCCGCACACGTCAAATAAGGTAACAGTGCAGTCCATGCTTCATTCAGCATTGTCATCGGCTTCAGGGTTATCTTCTCTGTGTGTATATATATATATATATATATATATATATATATATATATATATATATATATATATATATATATACTTATATATTGTTATTTTATATTCTTGGGATGGAGGACCATTTTTAAAGACATTTAACTAGTAGTTAATACATTTTTATTTTACGTTTCGGTCTTCCATGACCTTCATCAGAAATAAAAATTTTTGTTAAAACTAAAAGAAATGGTACAAGTTACAGAAAGAATTTTTAAAAACAAAACAATATATAGAACAAATACTCGTATATTCCAATACAAATTTTAATCAATGAATGTCATATTTTTAAAATGTTCGTTTTGTTTTGTGGTGTGAGTTGTATTCTATTATGTGATGCATCCTAAAACATCTATAAAATATATTAAATAATCAAATGAACGTTCTGTCGAAGGTAAGATTTATTTGTTTTGTTTTTAAAAATTCTTTCTGTAACTTGTACCATTTCTTTTAGTTTTAACAAAAATTTTTATTTCTGATGAAGGTCATGGAAGACCGAAACGTAAAATAAAAATGTATTAACTACTAGTTAAATGTCTTTAAAAATGGTCCTCCATCCCAAGAATATAAAATAACAATATATAAGTAAATAAAAAAGACCAAGAACCAAAAAAAAAGAAAAACAATATATATATATATATATATATATATATATATATATATATATATATATATAGTTGTCATATCGTCAGTGTCCTGCTAATACCTCCAACTGCCACATTTATCAAAATTGAGATTTTTACATGATTTTCTTCAATTTTTTTATGCGCATGCGTTGGTAATATCCACCTAACTGTAAAAAAATTACAAAACGTTGAAATTTGAGGCGGAAATATCTTCTATCTGAATCTAAGGTTGACAGCAAAAGTAATACCTCCTATCTACTCAGTCTACATTGGAACTGCGTGTTGTTTCTTCTGGTAAATAGGTAAGTGACAAAATTACTTTGAATTTTTTAATTTAACTAAATTAATGTGTTTTAATAGTAATTGAACTTGAATTAAACATTTCTATGAAGTCATGCTCAACTGTTTTATACCTTCAACCGAAGTTATTTATCACAAAAATGTCATGAAACATTATTGTTCTTAAGATAGGAGATATTCGAACAGATAATTGCCATATAAGTAAATGATAGGTGGTATTCAATAATTCCAATAAAACGATGAGGTAAAAAATAAGTACGATTGACTAGCAAAAAAAATACTGGTACGGATGAAATTAACATGTGACACTTACAACATGGGAAATTTCGCATTTTAGAAGTGTTTAAGACAACATTTTGTACCAGTTTTCTTTGCTAGTCGATAGTACGTAATCAGTAAAAAGTAGGTACAAATAAATTGTATGTGTTTTGTTTTTAAATTTAAATACCACTAATTTATGATACAATTGGCAATTTTATATCAATAAATTGAAATAAAGCAGCAATAAAACTTAGTAGGGGTGTTATTTTTCAGTGTCGTAAATCATGTCGGAGCGGAGCAAGAAAATTGTGATGTTGGCATTGGACAACTATCAAAATAAAAGCGAAGAAAATATTACATGCAACACCACAATTGAAAAAGATAACAATTATTTTGATCTGGAAAACATGGAAGTTCTGATTGCATCAGATAGTTGTGCAGCTCTTAACTCTCCTGTTGCTGATAAAGTTGTAGTTGAAAAAAATGAAGCTCTCTTTGACAACACAATATTATTTTATGAAGTTTCATCAAATAATACTTTCTTAGTCAGTACCAACTGTGACATTGGCTCGACCGACCAGGAGAATGTGAAAAGCTCACAGAAGTTTGTACAGAATGACGAAGAATCTAACCAAAGTGATGAACAATCAAACCACAGTGAGAAAGATTCAAACAAAAGCGATGAACAATTAAACTCTCGATCAAGTCAACGTGAGGATGAATGGAACCAAAGAGATCAAGAATCTAGCCAAAGTGATTTGTCTTCATATAACCCAGATCCTTTAACTGGCGGAGAAAATACTGCTCCACCAAAAGATGCAAAAAATAGTGATGATTTTCAACCAAGCGAAGATTTTGTGGAGTATGGCAACATGCAGGAGGGAAGAAAAAAAAACCTTGTGGCAGACAGAAATAGTTGGAAAAAGAACCAAAGCAAAAAATTGCGTATGGAAGGGAAAGCTTATTTAGGATACACGAGAAAAGACGGAAAAGTAAAGCATGATAAAATGCGTGAAAAACGGAAGCTAGGCCTATCGTGTTTATCCAAAATGTGTAAAAAATCAAAGATGCGCAAATGCTACAACTTTACAGAACGTCAAAGGCAAGAACTGTTTGACTATTTTTGGAAGGAAACCAATTGGGAACAACGAAAAGTTTTTGTTGCTTCGCACGTCAAGAGAACTCTTACCAAGAGAAAATGTAGTGAGAACTCACGGAGGGAAGGAACACTAACCTACTCTTTGCCATTAAATGGTGATCAAGTCCGAGTATGCAAGAAAATGTTCTTACAGACCTTGGCTTTAGGTTCGTTCACAGTGCAATCATGGACAAATTCGAGCACATACGGCATGTTGCCAAATGATGAGCAACGCATTTCTAAGAGGAAGGTTCCTGTATCTAGTCGAGCACCCGATTTGCAATTCCTACATGAATTTATGGACAATTTACCAAAACTTCCATCCCACTATAATAGAGCTAATTCGTCCAAGCTGTATCTTGAACCAGTTTTCAAGACTATGAAGAGTCTGAGAGATTTGTATAATGAGCAATGCAAACGAGATAACAGAACCCCCCTTTCACGACAAATATTCGATAACGTTTTCAAGGGAAAAAACTTAAGCTTACATTTAAACAAAAAAGATAGATGCGATATCTGTGTTTCATATGAAGTAGGAAACATTACAGAAGCTGAATGGACACTGCATAGGAAGAAAAAAGAAAGAGCGCAACAAGAAAAAGCTTCTGATAAAGCACTTGCGAAAGAAAATCAATGTATTGTTCTAACAATGGACTTACAATCAGTCAAATTGTCGCCTTCAATTAGTGCCAGCGCATTTTTTTTTAAAACAAAATTGTGTTGTTACAATTTTACGGTATACAACCTCACTTCACACCATGTTCTCTGCTATTGGTTTACCGAAGTAGACTCGGATTTGACTGCATCTACTTTTACTTCATGTATTGTCCATTACCTCACAACATACTGCGTTGATAACAAGTTACCAATAATACTCTATTCAGATGGCTGCACATACCAAAATAGAAATGTGACATTATCTAATGCCCTTCTACATTTGTCCACAACGTACAACATTCCAATTTATCAAAAATTTTTAGAACGGGGTCACACCCAAATGGAGTGTGACTCCGTTCATAGTTGCATAGAAAGGAAGATATCGGGACGAGACATTTACCTGCCAAGTTACTACGTCGCTGCTACAAGAGAAGCGCGTAAAAAGCCCTTTCCTTACGAAACCATGGTGTTGGATTTTAGTTTTTTTAAAAATTATAATACTTTTCTTAGATATTCGTCGATTAGACCTGGCAAGAAGTCAAATGATCCGACTGTCACCGACATCAGAGTTTTGTACTATAATCATAATACAATACAAGTTAAGCTAGATTTTGACGCTGTCTCCTGGATAGATTTACCTGTACGCCCGAAAGTCATAAATCACAATGAAGTGATCTTCCCACAACTTCACCAAGGACCTCTTCCCATTGCCCGTTCAAAGTGGAATCATCTTCAAGCTTTAAAGAAAGAAATACCTCAAGACTGCCACAGCTTCTATGACAACTTACCAAGGAAAGACTAGTGGAAGAGAAGAAGAAATCAAATAAGTGGAAATTAATAAAAATTAAGTTTGTAGAATTTTTTTTTTAATTTTTAAATGTATGTTACCTGATAAAGTAAGAATATATCTATATTTTATTTATGAACATTAACTTAAATTTCTTAATATCAAAAAACATTAAAAACACCTGATTTAAGACCGGAAACTTATTTAAGTCTTTTAAAAGTAATTGTGTACAATACCTCCTATTTGCAAACCCAGTAATTCGAATACCTCCTAACTAACAGAGAAATAATTAAAATTAAATAAGGTGCTCACATTAACATTATCATTGAGTAAAATATTATATTGATTAATATCAAAAACAAATATGTTGGGAAAATGTATCTGGATAGAAAAGAGAGAGTTTTTTATCGCTCCTGTAAAATGTCCCTATTTTCAGATAGGAGGTATTAGCAGGACACTGACGATATATATATATATATATATATATATATATATATATATATATATATATATAGATATATATATTGCAATATTACTTTGTTGTCTGTTTTTTGTTATATCGTTTTCTGTTATAAGTGAAAGGTGTTTGGTTTTATAATAATCGCCGATTACCAATGCTGCAACAAAATCTGCTATTTCTGATACGGAGTCAAAACCATCGATGTCAAAGCCGGATAAGGGATATCCAAAAAATGCGAATGCATGTACCTCTTTCACCTATGACATAGGAATCCATAACATTTCATATCTAACAAGGCAAAAGTTCGTTTCAGACGATTTGATTAGAACAAACAGACTATATTTTTCCACGCTAGCGTTTTCGAATGGAATAAACGTACGTTAAATGATGTGAGAATAAAAGAAATAAAAGCAACTTCAAAATATTTACATACTAAGCCATCCAACCAAAGATGCAAATACTACAATTACAATTTTGCACGTGGAATTGTAATATGTGTAAATGACCATCCCCGTAAACTATGCGTAGATGGTAAAGTGTCGTCAACGGTTTAACAAATAAATTGCCACATGTAGTAAAACGTCCAGGTGAAACAGTCGTATGTGAATTGACAACAAAACGTTGTAAGTATAAAATATACATACATATACATATAATGGCGAGAGCGTGTATATACGGATGTGTAAATATCGAAGATGTGTTTGATAATTACTACGATGTCAGCTTTCCTGTGATTACAAAGAAGAAATTTATATGAATTATGATGCATCTGAAGGTGCATATAAGAAGAGAATATCCATATCACACTTTCAATGCCATATTTAAACGCATTAGGAATCCGTCGTACAAATGCTATACGTAAACACATGGGAGCGTCTCTATATTGCACGATATGATGACTACAACAGTTTATACAGTGACATGTATAATGTGGACTGTTTTGGTTTAGACTCTGATTCGTCTCCTGCGTTGGATAAATTATGTACCTGGGAATTAATGCCACCACCACCATTACCGCCATTGCCATCGTCGTCGTTATTCCCGCCTCCGTTGCCGTTATCATCGACGTCGCTGTAATGTAGTATAAGTATATTTTAAATTATTCTTTTAACATCCTGTAGAATAGTAGATAGAGCTATACAGATTCTGCGACACTACTTCAAAAATCTCCGCTTAGTGGCGCTGAGAGTGGCGGCGCGCGCGTTTTAATTTTAGGCCGCCATTTTTAGTCCTGTTGTATATTTAAAAATCTGAAAAAAAACTTCAGTGAGATTCGATCCCACAACCTTCGCGTCTATAGCAAGGCATTCAACACATGCTGCCATAAGCTCTCATGCATATTATTAGCGAAGAAAGGTATTGCTGCAATGTGAACAGCGCGCGCACCGTACGCTTCTTGCTGTAAAATGTGACGTAGTCGAGAAAGATCCGTTAGGATGATAAGGCGGCGCGCTTTGGTTCCTACCGAAGGGCTTAAAAGTAACTTATGTTGAAATATTACTAAGAATTTCGTAATATACCGGGTGGCTTGAAATATTTGAACTATGCGTAACACGTCAAACGCAACGTGTAACGGTGAACGTTGAATCTTTGTGAGGTTTTTTAAAAAATATATATGTTGTTAATAATGTGTTTGGAGATTAGTTTCTTGAGGATAACAGAAGGGTGAAGATCATGTTAATAATTATATTAGCTGCAGCGCTATGTCCAGCACTTTGTGTTGTCGACCAGCAGTATGCTATGGATTATTTACAACGCTTCGGATACGCAAATGAAAATGATTTGACTAAGCTTGAGGATTATTTGTTGAGTTTTCAAGAAAAATATAATATTCCTGCAACGGGAGAATTAGATGAAGATACAATACAACTTCTGGAGTGGCCAAGATGTTCTGTAAGTGAAGCAGCTTCCGACGATGATCATTCTTTTAGAGTTAGATCAAAATGGACCAAATTTGATTTGAAATGGTTCTTCCCTCAGGCAAATCAAGCATATCTTGATGTAATCGAAAAGGCTTTTGAAGTGTGGAGTAGCAGTTCAAAGTTCAAATTTGAATTAATACACAAAACAAGACCTTATGCTCCCGATATAACTATCACTGTTGTACATGGAAAACACTATTTTCGTGCAGATTGTCAAGGTAGAGATGAATGTCCCAGTGCATTTGAAGGTCCTGGAGAGGTGTTGGCACATGGTTATTTCCCAAATGGCAACAGCTGTATAGAACTTCATATTGATGGCGATGAAAAGTGGGATTTAAGTTTAGATGGATCAAGTTCAGATGATAGGACTAGTCTACTCATGGTATTAATTCATGAAATTGGACATATCCTAGGTATATCCCATAGTGATAATAAACAAGCAATAATGTATCCATGGTATCAACAAAACGCGACCCCAAAATTGGATGAAGATGATAAAATGGCTCTTGAAGCTCTTTATGGACCAATCAATAAATATGCAAATAATCCTTTCAAACCTACGCCACCGACTACAGGTCATCATAGGCCCCATCCACCAAATAAAAATTTATGCGACATAACGCCGGAGTATATGTTTACTGCGATGGCTGGTGCATTTGAAAATTATCACTTATATATTATTTATAAAGATTTTCTATGGAAAATTGATTTGAATTCGAAACTTATTCCCTCAGAACCAGAAATGCTTGATGATTATCTACCCGAAGAAGTGGGCTCCATAATTCAGATTTTTCAAAGTTCTTCCGGTAATTTAATAGCAGTCAATAAAGATGTTCGTAAATACTATATAGCAGATTTCCCAGGTTTGCGAATACTTGAGCAAGGTAATTTACTTATACCAAAAAATTCTCAAATAAACACAATGTTTCAAAGCAACCACGGAAAAATTTATGTATTTTATAATAACAATAATTATATTGAATATGATAAGAACTTAAAAAATGCCTTAAATAGAGGACAAATTAAAGATATTTTCCCTGGACTACCCACAGATGTTACAGGAGCATTCCAGTACATTGACGGACACATGTACTTTTTCAAAAACACCACATACTACAAATATAATGAGTTTACCAAAAAACTTGTTGCAGCCGGACCCTTCAATTGGAACCTATTTGATATCCCATGTCCTAATGGAGACATTTTAAATCATCTCAAGACTTTATTAACAAAAATAATTTCTTTTTATCAATAATATTTTTAAAATAAACTTTTGCAAATAATTAAATTGTTTTTCTGAAATTCTGAAATCACAACAGGAAATGATAAATATGAAAATAAAAACAACTCACCACAGAAATTTTGTAAAATTGATATGTCTCAAACCACAATCAAAAAAATCAACATCACAACAGGAAATGCGAAATATCAAAAACCTTGGAAATTGTACAAAAATGAAATGTTTTTAGACCGCAATAACCAAATAGAAATTATATTATCAACAAAAAATAATAGTTTATCACAATTTCACGAAAGTGATATGAAATCCTTGAAAAAAGGTATAAATACATTTTTTTGGTATTACGACAACGACAGTTCCATATTGACAATCAACGAGTCTAGTTCGAGTTCGAGTTTTTTAAAAAACAAAGTAAGTTTTATCTTTATATTTTTTATTTGCTCTTTACATTTAGTTTCCAAAAATATTTTGAAAAAGTTTTATTTGCTATAAATTTATTGGGGGGAAACTCTTTGCAGACTGGTACAACAATTATCCTGTTTATTTCAGATGAGTTTTATCAATGAACTAAACACCTTCTCTACTTCCACAGAGGTAGAGAACAAACCCATTAGGAAGCTGAAAGAAATTCCGGAAAACGTCCCCCAGAAAATTGTAAAAGTTAAAGTAGTTCAATCAAAATTTGGAGAAGCTATATTAGTCGAATTAGAAGATAATGTAACTTTTCTCCCCCAAAGGGCAGTAGAAAAATACAAGAAATATATCGCAGATATAAACAAGGGGAGCTATAGTTTGGTGTTTTTGGGGCTACAGAATATTTTTAGTGGATACCGCCCCAGGACACTATTTAAAATAGAAGAAAACAATTAAACGGTAAGATTTTTTATTTTTATTTAGCGAGGGCCTGAGGTCCACTCACATTTAACCTAACCTAGCATGTGTGATTCTGTTTTAAAATCATTTTAAAAATTATTTTTTGTTTCAGCAACACATCACAAAATTTAAAAGCAACCGGCTGAGGTCAACTTAAAAAAATTAAGGAAATTCAGAAGTACACATCCGCAGTCACAATACATTTTTTATTCATATACTCAAGAATGTCGAACTTCAGTGTTACTCTACAGCAAATTGATGAAATTTTAAATTCTCTAAACAAAATTCAAACCTTTTCAAATAGAAACAAATGGATTTTACTGATTAATAAACACCTCAGAAAATGTAATCTTGCTTTAAAATCTTTCAAGTTTTCGATCGGAGTAAAACATAAAATTCATACAAAAATAGCACATTTGAAGCGCATGCGATGTTTAATAAAAGTGACTCATGTGGGTGAAGGACTTGAGAAATCTAGTAAAAGGGTCAAGTGGGAAAAAATTAATGCTGCATTTGAAAGTAGATTAAAAACAGGAGTTATTATAAACTTGTCACATAAAGATATGAATGCATTCTTTACAGAGCTTTCAAAATTTTCAAAAACAAGATTTTATTAGTTCTCAAGAAAACACAAATTTCAAAAGTGAACACCACCTTTTGTGGGGATTCTATTAAGCAATCAAAAATCGTGGAGTTAGTAGACCGCAAATATTTCAGTACTCCCAATGTTGTATTAGACATTGGAGATGATTTACATGATTGGTTTAGAATAAATATTATTGATCCTATTTTGAACAGTTTATCAGAATTTGCTGAAAAAGAAAGCGGGTGGGCATTATCTCGAATTTTTTTGGAAGTTGCAATAAACAAATATGAAATGGGGGTGGGCTCGTCTTTCGTTCCACTACCAGAACCAATTTCTCGAAAGAAGGCAATTGTAAACGTTTGTAATATGGACCGAGCTTGTTTTTACTGGGCAGTAAACAGTTTTTTAAATCCTGCTACTCTTTCTCATCGTACTTCATCGTATCCACATTACTCTGAAGTTCTAAATACAAAGGGCTTAGATATCGAAATGCCACTGCCCCAAATTACAAAATTTGAAAAATTAAATAATATATCAGTAAACGTATACTCTTTAGAACTAAATCAATCGAATAAATCTACATTTTATACAGTAGTTCCTACAAGATTAACTAAAAATAAACTTGAAAGGCATGTTAATCTATTGCTGGTCCAATCCAAGTATTATCCCAAGTTAAATGATTATGATGCACCTCCTGTAGACGATACAAATGGAAACATTAAGTACCACTATTGTTGGATAAAAAATTTATCTAGATTAATTTCATCTCAACTTAATAGATCTAGGTTTAAAAAATTCATTTGCGATAGGTGTGTGAACTATTTTCATAGTAAACAAATTTTGGATAAGCATGAAAGTGTTTGTAAAAATATGAATGAGTCAAAAATTTCTTTTTTCAATCATACTCACATTGAATTTAAAAATTTTATTTATAAGCAGAAATGTCCCTTTGTTATTTATAGTGATTTAGAATCCATACTAAAAGCTTATACAGATCAACAAAAAACAGATAAAACTAAAAAATATCAACAACACGTAGCTTTTTCTGCAGGATATTATTTAAAATGCGCTTACGATGATCGGCTTTCATATTATAAATATCATCAGGGTGAAGACTGCATAGATTGGTTTACCAATCAGTTAAATGATGTAGCAAAATTTGTAGAGTCCAAAATTTTAGATATAATACCCCTTAGTGTTACACCCAACTTGGTAAATGCACTAAATTGCCACATTTGTGAACATAAATTTACTGATAAAGATATAGTCGTTAGGGATCATGATCATTTCACTGGAAAATTTCGTGGATACGCTCATCAAGCATGCAATTTGAATTTTAAAAAAGTTTTTGTTGTTCCAGTGATTTTTCATAACTTAAGCGGCTATGATGATGTGAATTGTTTATTATCATGTAAACAATTGTCCTAAAGTGGATATGATATGTAGCCCTTGAAAATATTTATTTCAGTTGGGTAGTATGACGTTTTATTAATTCAGGCTGCAAATATATATATGGGTGATAGGGGTGTTTCCTCTGTGTATATATAGCTGTTATATATGTATATTGCGATATCACTTTGTTTTTTGTTTTGTGTTATATCGTGTTGTGTTATAAGTGGAAAGTGGTTTGTTTTGTAATATGGCTGACAATAATAGACGTGTAAGAGGTGGAAAACAATATTTTATGACTATTCCGTTCGCGATCGGCAGTGTAACCCGCGATATTTGTAAAGAGAAATTGTTAATTGGATTGAAAATTTTTTATTTTTTGGGAACATTTCCCGAAGGTCCCATTGAATTTGAACGACCCAGACAATCTCTTTTTGACGACAATATATTGGAGCAAAATCGTGTGGACATATTACCTTTTGTTCTAGGGAACGATCAGGAATACGTTCGGCCGGAGGCTAATATAGGTGACTTGTACGATCAGTGCTTGGTGAGTTATTGTATTGGGGCCGAAGATTATAAGCAACCTCATGCAGTACGTAATCTTGCTTTCCACATTCATGCATACGTAGAATTTAGATATGAATGTTTCGTCAATGAGGTAAGGTGTTATTTGAAATATCTCTATAATAATAATCCTGGCATTAATGTATTACCTGCGAGAAATAAAAAAGCTACCTTACGATATATAACGAAGGAAGATACATCTCCTCTGTTTAACGTACGTCTTGATGAATTGCATTTTAATTATCAGTTGTTTCAGTGGGTGTCTAGTAACAATCAGAAATTTAATTGTCTTGATGACTTTGTTGTGCAAAATCGAACACATTATAAATTTTTGGAACAGTACAAAAAAAAAATTGTGAAAACGAGATTAGTTGAATCTAATGCTGAATTCGACAGGAAATATATTAAACCTGTGCAAATTGTTAGGTGTACTTCGTGGACGTTGGAAGTCGTAATGTGGTATAATTCTTTTATGCGAGCTGTACAGATTCATAAACGTCTTTAATTGTATTTATATGGGGATGCTAATATGGGTAAATCCACATTTGTTATCCAAGATTTGTTAAATAGACATATTATGGAACGTGTGTTTTATCCGTCTTCCGATCCATTATTTCTAGAAGCTCTTGATCCTTCATTTCATTAAGTGATAATTTTTGAACAATTTGATATAAAACATTATGATATCTCAATATTAAAAACATTATTAGAAGGTAGACCAAAAGTTGTTAGAAGAAGGTACAAAACATGTCAAGTTATTAAGTGGACATATCGTATTGGCTGATGTCTGGTAGTATTGAAATGATTTTCAAAAATGTTGATGTTAGTGTATTTGCAGATATCAGAGTTCATTAATAATAATAGGTGATATGTGTTTTGGTATAACTGTTTATTATTTTGTGTAAGGTGTGAAAGATATAGAAACTTTTTCTTTGTTTTACAAATAATGTTCGTAGGTGTAATGTGTTTATCAGGTCGTTTAATATAGATACTGTCAATTCCGTTCTCGATAGGTAGTTAATGTCGCTAAATATGCAAAGAAAAATTGTTAGTTGGATTGAAAAATTTTCATTTATTGGGAACGGTTCACGAAGGTCCTATTCAATGTAAAAGGCTCAGACAAGTATGTTTTGACGACAATATATTGGAGCAGAATCGGATAGAATTAATGCCTTTTATTCTAGGAATGAACTGTGCAGATTCATAAACGTCTCCAATTGTATTTATATGGGGATGCTAATATGGGTAAATCCACATTTGTAATCCAAGATTTGTTAAATAGACATATTATGGAACGTGCGTTTTATCCGTCTTCCGATCCATTTTGTCTAAAAGGTCTTGATCCTTCATTTCATAAAGTGATAATTTTTGAAGAATTTGATATAAAACATTATGATATCTCAATATTAAAGACATTATTAGAAGGTAGACCTACAGTTGTTCGGAGAAAGCACTAAAGAAGTGATGTTATTAAATGGACATATCCTGCAATAATGATCTCAAATTTCCCAATTGATATTAATGTGGATCCTGCATTGTTAATGCGATTAAAAGTTGTACATGCGAATGCTAAATATTATGAGCGTCTTGTCATGGATTGCTCTCTGATATTACCTATAGGATCGACAGAAAATCTCGTGATCGAAATATCGGATGATGAATAATATAAAAATAGTGCATGTGGGATGTGTATATTGTACGTTGCATTTAAGAATCAAAATCTACTACTATCTTATTCTTATTTCACAAATTACTAATATCATACAAGTATATTAATTGAACGATTTATTATTAACAAATATGTACAAATTTTGATTATGAGTGAAAAGTTAAAATAGAATACCTTAGCCATTCTGATATACTGGCGATGGTAACCACTATAGTTTCAAAATTTGGTCGCTATGTATTCCTACAACTGCAAGCCTTTTCAGGAAGTCTCATATAACAATGTAAAATATTGTACATCTGTCGTACAAACATTATACGCCATAGTTCATTAGTTGCAAAGTGTTTATCTATGAAATTATATTACCAGTAGGTTCTTTCTTAGGTTCGGTATTGTCAGTCCATTTATGTCACTTATTCTATGGATCACCCTGTATAATATTAATATTCAAGTATGCATAACTATATTATATATGATATATTTATTTGTAACAATGGATGTATGGCTCTTAGTTTACTGAATATTCATCAATTCTCAACAGATGTGTTATTACATGGTATATTACAGTAGAAAAAATTGAATCCTCGTTATATGTGTTTGAAATGTATACAAATATCGTAGTTTAATTTTATTAAAATACTTCTGTAATATGTTCATTAATTATATATATGCCGTATGAGTTGTTTATATATATGAACAATCGCCTGTGGAATTGGACACAACCAACGATAACGATAATATAATCTGTGTGTCTATCAATGCAGAAGCTGCAGTAGAATTCGACTTGAATAAAGAAAGTTAAAAAAGAATATTTTCTATTGAATCTGATATTCCGTCGACTGCAATCCCTGATGGTGATACGAATATGTTGAACGAAAATGATATGTCGAATGAAAATAATATGTCCAATTTTCAATTTAGAAAGCCCAGATCTGATAAAAAATATATGTCACTGTTAGCGTTTAGCAAATTAATTACTAATAACGAGGCAACAGTTCCGCCAGTTTGCGATGCAACAGTTCCGCCAGTTTGCGATGCAACAGTACCATCTACGTCTAAGTCAACGTGCCGTCAGTTTACGATAAAGCAGTACCATCGACGTCTAAGTCTATGGTGACTTGAGATTACGATACAGCAGTACCATCTACAGTTGTGCCGCACACGTCAAATAAGGTAACAGTGCAGTCCATGCTTCATTCAGCATTGTCATCGGCTTCAGGGTTATCTTCTCTGTATATATATATATATATATATATATATATATATATATATATATATATATATATATATATTGCAATATTACTTTGTTGTCTGTTTTTTGTTATATCGTTTTCTGTTATAAGTGAAAGGTGTTTGGTTTTATAATAATCGCCGATTACCAATGCTGCAACAAAATCTGCTATTTCTGATACGGAGTCAAAACCATCGATGTCAAAGCCGGATAAGGGATATCCAAAAAATGCGAATGCATGTACCTCTTTCACCTATGACATAGGAATCCATAACATTTCATATCTAACAAGGCAAAAGTTCGTTTCAGACGATTTGATTAGAACAAACAGACTATATTTTTCCACGCTAGCGTTTTCGAATGAAATAAGCGTACGTTAAATGATGTGAGAATAAAAGAAATAAAAGCAACTTCAAAATATTTACATACTAAGCCATCCAACCAAAGATGCAAATACTACAATTACAATTTTGCACGTGGAATTGTAATATGTGTAAATGACCATCCCCGTAAACTATGCGTAGATGGTAAAGTGTCGTCAACGGTTTAACAAATAAATTGCCACATGTAGTAAAACGTCCAGGTGAAACAGTCGTATGTGAATTGACAACAAAACGTTGTAAGTATAAAATATACATACATATACATATAATGGCGAGAGCGTGTATATACGGATGTGTAAATATCGAAGATGTGTTTGATAATTACTACGATGTCAGCTTTCCTGTGATTACAAAGAAGAAATTTATATGAATTATGATGCATCTGAAGGTGCATATAAGAAGAGAATATCCATATCACACTTTCAATGCCATATTTAAACGCATTAGGAATCCGTCGTACAAATGCTATACGTAAACACATGGGAGCGTCTCTATATTGCACGATACGATGACTACAACAGTTTATACAGTGACATGTATAATGTGGACTGTTTTGGTTTAGACTCTGATTCGTCTCCTGCGTTGGATAAATTATGTACCTGGGAATTAATGCCACCACCACCATTACCGCCATTGCCATCGTCGTCGTTATTCCCGCCTCCGTTGCCGTTATCATCGACGTCGCTGTAATGTAGTATAAGTATATTTTAAATTATTCTTTTAACATCCTGTAAAATAGTAGATAGAGCTATACAGATTCTGCGACACTACTTCAAAAATCTCCGCTTAGTGGCGCTGAGAGTGGCGGCGCGCGCGTTTTAATTTTAGGCCGCCATTTTTAGTCCTGTTGTATATTTAAAAATCTGAAAAAAAACTTCAGTGAGATTCGATCCCACAACCTTCGCGTCTATAGCAAGGCATTCAACACATGCTGCCATAAGCTCTCATGCATATTATTAGCGAAGAAAGGTATTGCTGCAATGTGAACAGCGCGCGCACCGTACGCTTCTTGCTGTAAAATGTGACGTAGTCGAGAAAGATCCGTTAGGATGATAAGGCGGCGCGCTTTGGTTCCTACCGGGGGGCTTAAAAGTAACTTATGTTGAAATATTACTAAGAATTTCGTAATATACCGGGTGGCTTGAAATATTTGAACTATGCGTAACACGTCAAACGCAACGTGTAACGGTGAACGTTGAATCTTTGTGAGGTTTTTTAAAAAATATATATGTTGTTAATAATGTGTTTGGAGATTAGTTTCTTGAGGATAACAGAAGGGTGAAGATCATGTTAATAATTATATTAGCTGCAGCGCTATGTCCAGCACTTTGTGTTGTCGACCAGCAGTATGCTATGGATTATTTACAACGCTTCGGATACGCAAATGAAAATGATTTGACTAAGCTTGAGGATAATTTGTTGAGTTTTCAAGAAAAATATAATATTCCTGCAACGGGAGAATTAGATGAAGATACAATACAACTTCTGGAGAGGCCAAGATGTTCTGTAAGTGAAGCAGCTTCCGACGATGATCATTCTTTTAGAGTTAGATCAAAATGGACCAAATTTGATTTGAAATGGTTCTTCTCTCAGGCAAATCAAGCATATCTTGATGTAATCGAAAAGGCTTTTGAAGTGTGGAGTAGCAGTTCAAAGTTCAAATTTGAATTAATACACAAAACAAGACCTTATGCTCCCGATATAACTATCACTGTTGTACATGGAAAACACTATTTTCGTGCAGATTGTCAAGGTAGAGATGAATGTCCCAGTGCATTTGATGGTCCTGGAGAGGTGTTGGCACATGGTTATTTCCCAAATGGCAACAGCTGTATAGAACTTCATATTGATGGCGATGAAAAGTGGGATTTAAGTTTAGATGGATCAAGTTCAGATGATAGGACTAGTCTACTCATGGTATTAATTCATGAAATTGGACATATCCTAGGTATATCCCATAGTGATAATAAACAAGCAATAATGTATCCATGGTATCAACAAAACGCGACCCCAAAATTGGATGAAGATGATAAAATGGCTCTTGAAGCTCTTTATGGACCAATCAATAAATATGCAAATAATCCTTTCAAACCTACGCCACCGACTACAGGTCATCATAGGCCCCATCCACCAAATAAAAATGTATGCGACATAACGCCGGAGTATATGTTTACTGCGATGGCTGGTGCATTTGAAAATTATCACTTATATATTATTTATAAAGATTTTCTATGGAAAATTGATTTGAATTCGAAACTTATTCCCTCAGAACCAGAAATGCTTGATGATTATCTACCCGAAGAAGTGGGCTCCATAATTCAGATTTTTCAAAGTTCTTCCGGTAATTTAATAGCAGTCAATAAAGATGTTCGTAAATACTATATAGCAGATTTCCCAGGTTTGCGAATACTTGAGCAAGGTAATTTACTTATACCAAAAAATTCTCAAATAAACACAATGTTTCAAAGCAACCACGGAAAAATGTATGTATTTTATAATAACAATAATTATATTGAATATGATAAGAACTTAAAAAATGCCTTAAATAGAGGACAAATTAAAGATATTTTCCCTGGACTACCCACATATGTTACAGGAGCATTCCAGTACATTGACGGACACATGTACTTTTTCAAAAACACCACATACTACAAATATAATGAGTTTACCAAAAAACTTGTTGCAGCCGGACCCTTCAATTGGAACCTATTTGATATCCCATGTCCTAATGGAGACCTTTTAAATCATCTCAAGACTTTATTAACAAAAATAATTTCTTTTTATCAATAATATTTTTAAAATAAACTTTTGCAAATAATTAAATTGTTTTTCTGAAATTCTGAAATCACAACAGGAAATGATAAATATGAAAATAAAAACAACTCACCACAGAAATTTTGTAAAATTGATATGTCTCAAACCACAATCAAAAAAATCAACATCACAACAGGAAATGCGAAA
Organism: Galeruca laticollis; assembly: GCA_963921935.1. Classification (NCBI taxonomy): domain Eukaryota; kingdom Metazoa; phylum Arthropoda; class Insecta; order Coleoptera; family Chrysomelidae; genus Galeruca; species Galeruca laticollis. Next base: position 138,050,275 of record OY998181.1, read on the forward strand.
TATCAAAAACCTTGGAAATTGTACAAAAATGAAATGTTTTTAGACCGCAATAACCAAATAGAAATTATATTATCAACAAAAAATAATAGTTTATCACAATTTCACGAAAGTGATATGAAATCCTTGAAAAAAGGTATAAATACATTTTTTTGGTATTACGACAACGACAGTTCCATATTGACAATCAACGAGTCTAGTTCGAGTTCGAGTTTTTTAAAAAACAAAGTAAGTTTTATCTTTAGATTTTTTATTTGCTCTTTACATTTAGTTTCCAAAAATATTTTGAAAAAGTTTTATTTGCTATAAATTTATTGAGAGGAAACTCTTTGCAGACTGGTACAACAATTATCCTGTTTATTTCAGATGAGTTTTATCAATGAACTAAACACCTTCTCTACTTCCACAGAGGTAGAGAACAAACCCATTAGGAAGCTGAAAGAAATTCCGGAAAACGTCCCCCAGAAAATTGTAAAAGTTAAAGTAGTTCAATCAAAATTTGGAGAAGCTATATTAGTCGAATTAGAAGATAATGTAACTTTTCTCCCCCAAAGGGCAGTAGAAAAATACAAGAAATATATCGCAGATATAAACAAGGGGAGCTATAGTTTGGTGTTTTTGGGGCTACAGAATATTTTTAGTGGATACCGCCCCAGGACACTATTTAAAATAGAAGAAAACAATTAAACGGTAAGATTTTTTATTTTTAAAATCTTGTTAATTATTTAGCGAGGGCCTGAGGTCCACTCACATTTAACCTAACCTAGCATGTGTGATTCTGTTTTAAAATCATTTTAAAAATTATTTTTTGTTTCAGCAACACATCACAAAATTTAAAAGCAACCGGCTGAGGTCAACTTAAAAAAATTAAGGAAATTCAGAAGTACACATCCGCAGTCACAATATAACCCATTGCACAAAATTTGGAAGCGACCTGCTGAGGACAACTTAAAAATTGAGGAAATTCGCATCCGTAGTCGAAGACAACTTTAGAAAGCTGGTGAGTACATTTTTTATTCATATACTCAAGAATGTCGAACTTCAGTGTTACTCTACAGCAAATTGATGAAATTTTAAATTCTCTAAACAAAATTCAAACCTTTTCAAATAGAAACAAATGGATTTTACTGATTAATAAACACCTCAGAAAATGTAATCTTGCTTTAAAATCTTTCAAGTTTTCGATCGGAGTAAAACATAAAATTCATACAAAAATAGCACATTTGAAGCGCATGCGATGTTTAATAAAAGTGACTCATGTGGGTGAAGGACTTGAGAAATCTAGTAAAAGGGTCAAGTGGGAAAAAATTAATGCTGCATTTGAAAGTAGATTAAAAACAGGAGTTATTATAAACTTGTCACATAAAGATATGAATGCATTCTTTACAGAGCTTTCAAAATTTTCAAAAACAAGATTTTATTAGTTCTCAAGAAAACACAAATTTCAAAAGTGAACACCACCTTTTGTGGGGATTCTATTAAGCAATCAAAAATCGTGGAGTTAGTAGACCGCAAATATTTCAGTACTCCCAATGTTGTATTAGACATTGGAGATGATTTACATGATTGGTTTAGAATAAATATTATTGATCCTATTTTGAACAGTTTATCAGAATTTGCTGAAAAAGAAAGCGGGTGGGCATTATCTCGAATTTTTTTGGAAGTTGCAATAAACAAATATGAAATGGGGGTGGGCTCGTCTTTCGTTCCACTACCAGAACCAATTTCTCGAAAGAAGGCAATTGTAAACGTTTGTAATATGGACCGAGCTTGTTTTTACTGGGCAGTAAACAGTTTTTTAAATCCTGCTACTCCTTCTCATCGTACTTCATCGTATCCACATTACTCTGAAGTTCTAAATACAAAGGGCTTAGATATCGAAATGCCACTGCCCCAAATTACAAAATTTGAAAAATTAAATAATATATCAGTAAACGTATACTCTTTAGAACTAAATCAATCGAATAAATCTACATTTTATACAGTAGTTCCTACAAGATTAACTAAAAATAAACTTGAAAGGCATGTTAATCTATTGCTGGTCCAATCCAAGTATTATCCCAAGTTAAATGATTATGATGCACCTCCTGTAGACGATACAAATGGAAACATTAAGTACCACTATTGTTGGATAAAAAAATTATCTAGATTAATTTCATCTCAACTTAATAGATCTAGGTTTAAAAAATTCATTTGCGATAGGTGTGTGAACTATTTTCATAGTAAACAAATTTTGGATAAGCATGAAAGTGTTTGTAAAAATATGAATGAGTCAAAAATTTCTTTTCCCAATCATACTCACATTGAATTTAAAAATTTTATTTATAAGCAGAAATGTCCCTTTGTTATTTATAGTGATTTAGAATCCATACTAAAAGCTTATACAGATCAACAAAAAACAGATAAAACTAAAAAATATCAACAACACGTAGCTTTTTCTGCAGGATATTATTTAAAATGCGCTTACGATGATCGGCTTTCATATTATAAATATCATCAGGGTGAAGACTGCATAGATTGGTTTACCAATCAGTTAAATGATGTAGCAAAATTTGTAGAGTCCAAAATTTTAGATATAATACCCCTTAGTGTTACACCCAACTTGGTAAATGCACTAAATTGCCACATTTGTGAACATAAATTTACTGATAAAGATATAGTCGTTAGGGATCATGGTCATTTCACTGGAAAATTTCGTGGATACGCTCATCAAGCATGCAATTTGAATTTTAAAAAAGTTTTTGTTGTTCCAGTGATTTTTCATAACTTAAGCGGCTATGATGATGTGAATTGTTTATTATCATGTAAACAATTGTCCTAAAGTGGATATGATATGTAGCCCTTGAAAATATTTATTTCAGTTGGGTAGTATGACGTTTTATTAATTCAGGCTGCAAATATATATATGGGTGATAGGGGTGTTTCCTCTGTGTATATATAGCTGTTATATATGTATATTGCGATATCACTTTGTTTTTTGTTTTGTGTTATATCGTGTTGTGTTATAAGTGGAAAGTGGTTTGTTTTGTAATATGGCTGACAATAATAGACGTGTAAGAGGTGGAAAACAATATTTTATGACTATTCCGTTCGCGATCGGCAGTGTAACCCGCGATATTTGTAAAGAGAAATTGTTAATTGGATTGAAAATTTTTTATTTTTTGGGAACATTTCCCGAAGGTCCCATTGAATTTGAACGACCCAGACAATCTCTTTTTGACGACAATATATTGGAGCAAAATCGTGTGGACATATTACCTTTTGTTCTAGGGAACGATCAGGAATACGTTCGGCCGGAGGCTAATATAGGTGACTTGTACGATCAGTGCTTGGTGAGTTATTGTATTGGGGCCGAAGATTATAAGCAACCTCATGCAGTACGTAATCTTGCTTTCCACATTCATGCATACGTAGAATTTAGATATGAATGTTTCGTCAATGAGGTAAGGTGTTATTTGAAATATCTCTATAATAATAATCCTGGCATTAATGTATTACCTGCGAGAAATAAAAAAGCTACCTTACGATATATAACGAAGGAAGATACATCTCCTCTGTTTAACGTACGTCTTGATGAATTGCATTTTAATTATCAGTTGTTTCAGTGGGTGTCTAGTAACAATCAGAAATTTAATTGTCTTGATGACTTTGTTGTGCAAAATCGAACACATTATAAATTTTTGGAACAGTACAAAAAAAAATTGTGAAAACGAGATTAGTTGAATCTAATGCTGAATTCGACAGGAAATATATTAAACCTGTGCAAATTGTTAGGTGTACTTCGTGGACGTTGGAAGTCGTAATGTGGTATAATTCTTTTATGCGAGCTGTACAGATTCATAAACGTCTTTAATTGTATTTATATGGGGATGCTAATATGGGTAAATCCACATTTGTTATCCAAGATTTGTTAAATAGACATATTATGGAACGTGTGTTTTATCCGTCTTCCGATCCATTATTTCTAGAAGCTCTTGATCCTTCATTTCATTAAGTGATAATTTTTGAACAATTTGATATAAAACATTATGATATCTCAATATTAAAAACATTATTAGAAGGTAGACCAAAAGTTGTTAGAAGAAGGTACAAAACATGTCAAGTTATTAAGTGGACATATCGTATTGGCTGATGTCTGGTAGTATTGAAATGATTTTCAAAAATGTTGATGTTAGTGTATTTGCAGATATCAGAGTTCATTAATAATAATAGGTGATATGTGTTTTGGTATAACTGTTTATTATTTTGTGTAAGGTGTGAAAGATATAGAAACTTTTTCTTTGTTTTACAAATAATGTTCGTAGGTGTAATGTGTTTATCAGGTCGTTTAATATAGATACTGTCAATTCCGTTCTCGATAGGTAGTTAAAGTCGCTAAATATGCAAAGAAAAATTGTTAGTTGGATTGAAAAATTTTCATTTATTGGGAACGGATCACGAAGGTCCTATTCAATGTAAAAGGCTCAGACAAGTATGTTTTGACGACAATATATTGGAGCAGAATCGGATAGAATTAATGCCTTTTATTCTAGGAATGAACTGTGCAGATTCATAAACGTCTCCAATTGTATTTATATGGGGATGCTAATATGGGTAAATCCACATTTGTAATCCAAGATTTGTTAAATAGACATATTATGGAACGTGCGTTTTATCCGTCTTCCGATCCATTTTGTCTAAAAGGTCTTGATCCTTCATTTCATAAAGTGATAATTTTTGAAGAATTTGATATAAAACATTATGATATCTCAATATTAAAGACATTATTAGAAGGTAGACCTACAGTTGTTCGGAGAAAGCACAAAAGAAGTGATGTTATTAAATGGACATATCCTGCAATAATGATCTCAAATTTCCCAATTGATATTAATGTGGATCCTGCATTGTTAATGCGATTAAAAGTTGTACATGCGAATGCTAAATATTATGAGCGTCTTGTCATGGATTGCTCTCTGATATTACCTATAGGATCGACAGAAAATCTCGTGATCGAAATATCGGATGATGAATAATATAAAAATAGTGCATGTGGGATGTGTATATTGTACGTTGCAATTTAAGAATCAAAATCTACTACTATCTTATTCTTATTTCACAAATTACTAATATCATACAAGTATATTAATTGAACGATTTATTATTAACAAATATGTACAAATTTTGATTATGAGTGAAAAGTTAAAATAGAATACCTTAGCCATTGTGATATACTGGCGATGGTAACCACTATAGTTTCAAAATTTGGTCGCTATGTATTCCTACAACTGCAAGCCTTTTCAGGAAGTCTCATATAACAATGTAAAATATTGTACATCTGTCGTACAAACATTATACGCCATAGTTCATTAGTTGCAAAGTGTTTATCTATGAAATTATATTACCAGTAGGTTCTTTCTTAGGTTCGGTATTGTCAGTCCATTTATGTCACTTATTCTATGGATCACCCTGTATAATATTAATATTCAAGTATGCATAACTATATTATATATGATATATTTATTTGTAACAATGGATGTATGGCTCTTAGTTTACTGAATATTCATCAATTCTCAACAGATGTGTTATTACATGGTATATTACAGTAGAAAAAATTGAATCCTCGTTATATGTGTTTGAAATGTATACAAATATCGTAGTTTAATTTTATTAAAATACTTCTGTAATATGTTCATTAATTATATATATGCCGTATGAGTTGTTTATATATATGAACAATCGCCTGTGGAATTGGACACAACCAACGATAACGATAATATAATCTGTGTGTCTATCAATGCAGAAGCTGCAGTAGAATTCGACTTGAATAAAGAAAGTTAAAAAAGAATATTTTCTATTGAATCTGATATTCCGTCGACTGCAATCCCTGATGGTGATACGAATATGTTGAACGAAAATGATATGTCGAATGAAAATAATATGTCCAATTTTCAATTTAGAAAGCCCAGATCTGATAAAAAATATATGTCACTGTTAGCGTTTAGCAAATTAATTACTAATAACGAGGCAACAGTTCCGCCAGTTTGCGATGCAACAGTTCCGCCAGTTTGCGATGCAACAGTACCATCTACGTCTAAGTCAATGTTGTCGTCATTTTACGATAAAACAGTACCATCGACGTCTAAGTCAACGTGCCGTCAGTTTACGATAAAGCAGTACCATCGACGTCTAAGTCTATGGTGACTTGAGATTACGATACAGCAGTACCATCTACAGTTGTGCCGCACACGTCAAATAAGGTAACAGTGCAGTCCATGCTTCATTCAGCATTGTCATCGGCTTCAGGGTTATGTTCTCTGTGTATATATATATATATATATATATATATATATATATATATATATTGCAATATTACTTTGTTGTCTGTTTTTTGTTATATCGTTTTCTGTTATAAGTGAAAGGTGTTTGGTTTTATAATAATCGCCGATTACCAATGCTGCAACAAAATCTGCTATTTCTGATACGGAGTCAAAACCATCGATGTCAAAGCCGGATAAGGGATATCCAAAAAATGCGAATGCATGTACCTCTTTCACCTATGACATAGGAATCCATAACATTTCATATCTAACAAGGCAAAAGTTCGTTTTAGACGATTTGATTAGAACAAACAGACTATATTTTTCCACGCTAGCGTTTTCGAATGAAATAAGCGTACGTTAAATGATGTGAGAATAAAAGAAATAAAAGCAACTTCAAAATATTTACATACTAAGCCATCCAACCAAAGATGCAAATACTACAATTACAATTTTGCACGTGGAATTGTAATATGTGTAAATGACCATCCCCGTAAACTATGCGTAGATGGTAAAGTGTCGTCAACGGTTTAACAAATAAATTGCCACATGTAGTAAAACGTCCAGGTGAAACAGTCGTATGTGAATTGACAACAAAACGTTGTAAGTATAAAATATACATACATATACATATAATGGCGAGAGCGTGTATATACGGATGTGTAAATATCGAAGATGTGTTTGATAATTACTACGATGTCAGCTTTCCTGTGATTACAAAGAAGAAATTTATATGAATTATGATGCATCTGAAGGTGCATATAAGAAGAGAATATCCATATCACACTTTCAATGCCATATTTAAACGCATTAGGAATCCGTCGTACAAATGCTATACGTAAACACATGGGAGCGTCTCTATATTGCACGATACGATGACTACAACAGTTTATACAGTGACATGTATAATGTGGACTGTTTTGGTTTAGACTCTGATTCGTCTCCTGCGTTGGATAAATTATGTACCTGGGAATTAATGCCACCACCACCATTACCGCCATTGCCATCGTCGTCGTTATTCCCGCCTCCGTTGCCGTTATCATCGACGTCGCTGTAATGTAGTATAAGTATATTTTAAATTATTCTTTTAACATCCTGTAAAATAGTAGATAGAGCTATACAGATTCTGCGACACTACTTCAAAAATCTCCGCTTAGTGGCGCTGAGAGTGGCGGCGCGCGCGTTTTAATTTTAGGCCGCCATTTTTAGTCCTGTTGTATATTTAAAAATCTGAAAAAAAACTTCAGTGAGATTCGATCCCACAACCTTCGCGTCTATAGCAAGGCATTCAACACATGCTGCCATAAGCTCTCATGCATATTATTAGCGAAGAAAGGTATTGCTGCAATGTGAACAGCGCGCGCACCGTACGCTTCTTGCTGTAAAATGTGACGTAGTCGAGAAAGATCCGTTAGGATGATAAGGCGGCGCGCTTTGGTTCCTACCGGGGGGCTTAAAAGTAACTTATGTTGAAATATTACTAAGAATTTCGTAATATACCGGGTGGCTTGAAATATTTGAACTATGCGTAACACGTCAAACGCAACGTGTAACGGTGAACGTTGAATCTTTGTGAGGTTTTTTAAGAAATATATATGTTGTTAATAATGTGTTTGGAGATTAGTTTCTTGAGGATAACAGAAGGGTGAAGATCATGTTAATAATTATATTAGCTGCAGCGCTATGTCCAGCACTTTGTGTTGTCGACCAGCAGTATGCTATGGATTATTTACAACGCTTCGGATACGCAAATGAAAATGATTTGACTAAGCTTGAGGATTATTTGTTGAGTTTTCAAGAAAAATATAATATTCCTGCAACGGGAGAATTAGATGAAGATACAATACAACTTCTGGAGAGGCCAAGATGTTCTGTAAGTGAAGCAGCTTCCGACGATGATCATTCTTTTAGAGTTAGATCAAAATGGACCAAATTTGATTTGAAATGGTTCTTCCCTCAGGCAAATCAAGCATATCTTGATGTAATCGAAAAGGCTTTTGAAGTGTGGAGTAGCAGTTCAAAGTTCAAATTTGAATTAATACACAAAACAAGACCTTATGCTCCCGATATAACTATCACTGTTGTACATGGAAAACACTATTTTCGTGCAGATTGTCAAGGTAGAGATGAATGTCCCAGTGCATTTGATGGTCCTGGAGAGGTGTTGGCACATGGTTATTTCCCAAATGGCAACAGCTGTATAGAACTTCATATTGATGGCGATGAAAAGTGGGATTTAAGTTTAGATGGATCAAGTTCAGATGATAGGACTAGTCTACTCATGGTATTAATTCATGAAATTGGACATATCCTAGGTATATCCCATAGTGATAATAAACAAGCAATAATGTATCCATGGTATCAACAAAACGCGACCCCAAAATTGGATGAAGATGATAAAATGGCTCTTGAAGCTCTTTATGGACCAATCAATAAATATGCAAATAATCCTTTCAAACCTACGCCACCGACTACAGGTCATCATAGGCCCCATCCACCAAATAAAAATGTATGCGACATAACGCCGGAGTATATGTTTACTGCGATGGCTGGTGCATTTGAAAATTATCACTTATATATTATTTATAAAGATTTTCTATGGAAAATTGATTTGAATTCGAAACTTATTCCCTCAGAACCAGAAATGCTTGATGATTATCTACCCGAAGAAGTGGGCTCCATAATTCAGATTTTTCAAAGTTCTTCCGGTAATTTAATAGCAGTCAATAAAGATGTTCGTAAATACTATATAGCAGATTTCCCAGGTTTGCGAATACTTGAGCAAGGTAATTTACTTATACCAAAAAATTCTCAAATAAACACAATGTTTCAAAGCAACCACGGAAAAATTTATGTATTTTATAATAACAATAATTATATTGAATATGATAAGAACTTAAAAAATGCCTTAAATAGAGGACAAATTAAAGATATTTTCCCTGGACTACCCACATATGTTACAGGAGCATTCCAGTACATTGACGGACACATGTACTTTTTCAAAAACACCACATACTACAAATATAATGAGTTTACCAAAAAACTTGTTGCAGCCGGACCCTTCAATTGGAACCTATTTGATATCCCATGTCCTAATGGAGACCTTTTAAATCATCTCAAGACTTTATTAACAAAAATAATTTCTTTTTATCAATAATATTTTTAAAATAAACTTTTGCAAATAATTAAATTGTTTTTCTGAAATTCTGAAATCACAACAGGAAATGATAAATATGAAAATAAAAACAACTCACCACAGAAATTTTGTAAAATTGATATGTCTCAAACCACAATCAAAAAAATCAACATCACAACAGGAAATGCGAAATATCAAAAACCTTGGAAATTGTACAAAAATGAAATGTTTTTAGACCGCAATAACCAAATAGAAATTATATTATCAACAAAAAATAATAGTTTATCACAATTTCACGAAAGTGATATGAAATCCTTGAAAAAAGGTATAAATACATTTTTTTGGTATTACGACAACGACAGTTCCATATTGACAATCAACGAGTCTAGTTCGAGTTCGAGTTTTTTAAAAAACAAAGTAAGTTTTATCTTTATATTTTTTATTTGCTCTTTACATTTAGTTTCCAAAAATATTTTGAAAAAGTTCTATTTGCTATAAATTTATTGAGGGGAAACTCTTTGCAGACTGGTACAACAATTATCCTGTTTATTTCAGATGAGTTTTATCAATGAACTAAACACCTTCTCTACTTCCACAGAGGTAGAGAACAAACCCATTAGGAAGCTGAAAGAAATTCCGGAAAACGTCCCCCAGAAAATTGTAAAAGTTAAAGTAGTTCAATCAAAATTTGGAGAAGCTATATTAGTCGAATTAGAAGATAATGTAACTTTTCTCCCCCAAAGGGCAGTAGAAAAATACAAGAAATATATCGCAGATATAAACAAGGGGAGCTATAGTTTGGTGTTTTTGGGGCTACAGAATATTTTTAGTGGATACCGCCCCAGGACACTATTTAAAATAGAAGAAAACAATTAAACGGTAAGATTTTTTATTTTTAAAATCTTGTTAATTATTTAGCGAGGGCCTGAGGTCCACTCACATTTAACCTAACCTAGCATGTGTGATTCTGTTTTAAAATCATTTTAAAAATTATTTTTTGTTTCAGCAACACATCACAAAATTTAAAAGCAACCGGCTGAGGTCAACTTAAAAAAATTAAGGAAATTCAGAAGTACACATCCGCAGTCACAATATAACCCATTGCACAAAATTTGGAAGCGACCTGCTGAGGACAACTTAAAAATTGAGGAAATTCGCATCCGTAGTCGAAGACAACTTTAGAAAGCTGGTGAGTACATTTTTTATTCATATACTCAAGAATGTCGAACTTCAGTGTTACTCTACAGCAAATTGATGAAATTTTAAATTCTCTAAACAAAATTCAAACCTTTTCAAATAGAAACAAATGGATTTTACTGATTAATAAACACCTCAGAAAATGTAATCTTGCTTTAAAATCTTTCAAGTTTTCGATCGGAGTAAAACATAAAATTCATACAAAAATAGCACATTTGAAGCGCATGCGATGTTTAATAAAAGTGACTCATGTGGGTGAAGGACTTGAGAAATCTAGTAAAAGGGTCAAGTGGGAAAAAATTAATGCTGCATTTGAAAGTAGATTAAAAACAGGAGTTATTATAAACTTGTCACATAAAGATATGAATGCATTCTTTACAGAGCTTTCAAAATTTTCAAAAACAAGATTTTATTAGTTCTCAAGAAAACACAAATTTCAAAAGTGAACACCACCTTTTGTGGGGATTCTATTAAGCAATCAAAAATCGTGGAGTTAGTAGACCGCAAATATTTCAGTACTCCCAATGTTGTATTAGACATTGGAGATGATTTACATGATTGGTTTAGAATAAATATTATTGATCCTATTTTGAACAGTTTATCAGAATTTGCTGAAAAAGAAAGCGGGTGGGCATTATCTCGAATTTTTTTGGAAGTTGCAATAAACAAATATGAAATGGGGGTGGGCTCGTCTTTCGTTCCACTACCAGAACCAATTTCTCGAAAGAAGGCAATTGTAAACGTTTGTAATATGGACCGAGCTTGTTTTTACTGGGCAGTAAACAGTTTTTTAAATCCTGCTACTCCTTCTCATCGTACTTCATCGTATCCACATTACTCTGAAGTTCTAAATACAAAGGGCTTAGATATCGAAATGCCACTGCCCCAAATTACAAAATTTGAAAAATTAAATAATATATCAGTAAACGTATACTCTTTAGAACTAAATCAATCGAATAAATCTACATTTTATACAGTAGTTCCTACAAGATTAACTAAAAATAAACTTGAAAGGCATGTTAATCTATTGCTGGTCCAATCCAAGTATTATCCCAAGTTAAATGATTATGATGCACCTCCTGTAGACGATACAAATGGAAACATTAAGTACCACTATTGTTGGATAAAAAATTTATCTAGATTAACTTCATCTCAACTTAATAGATCTAGGTTTAAAAAATTCATTTGCGATAGGTGTGTGAACTATTTTCATAGTAAACAAATTTTGGATAAGCATGAAAGTGTTTGTAAAAATATGAATGAGTCAAAAATTTCTTTTCCCAATCATACTCACATTGAATTTAAAAATTTTATTTATAAGCAGAAATGTCCCTTTGTTATTTATAGTGATTTAGAATCCATACTAAAAGCTTATACAGATCAACAAAAAACAGATAAAACTAAAAAATATCAACAACACGTAGCTTTTTCTGCAGGATATTATTTAAAATGCGCTTACGATGATCGGCTTTCATATTATAAATATCATCAGGGTGAAGACTGCATAGATTGGTTTACCAATCAGTTAAATGATGTAGCAAAATTTGTAGAGTCCAAAATTTTAGATATAATACCCCTTAAGGAGTACGCGCATTGAATCGGAACAGAGCCGTCGGAAAAGAACAGAACAGTCAAAGTTCCGAACGTGCCCGCGCACTGACTCGGCGTCGATACTCACTTTCAGGAGGTTGATGTTGTCTGTAGCAGTCCAGTCAATAAACTAATTTTGTGAAGTAAAGGTGGCACCTTGTGAAAATGGAGACGAGTTCTGATTCTGAAGAAGATATTATGATCGCTCTAGCCTGCAACGAGATTGAACAAAAACGAAGGCCAAGATTCTGGGTTCATGAAATAAATCTCAAAAGAGAAACATATGGAGAATTTCATCACTTGTTTCCAGATCTGCTTGGAGATGATGAAAAGTTTTTCAAATATTTCCGAATGTCTACCGCTAAATTTTATGAATTGATAGAACTATTACCAATAAGAAAGCAAGACACCAATTTTCGGAAAGCTATTTCACCGGAAGAACGACTAGCAGTGACACTTAAGTAAGTACGCATATAATTTTTTGGATAAACTTCCCAATTTTCAAATAACGTTATTTGAGAAGCTAACTTGAATTTTTTTTAATTTTATTATTCCGTGTTTTTAAATGAAACTCAAGGTCTCTAGTTAATTCCACAATATAATACAAGTTATTGAAAATTCTAAGAAATTGACAATTGTTTCGATAAATCAATATCATCGAAACAATTGTCAATTTCTTAGAATTTTCAATAACTTGTATTATATTGTGGAATTAACTAGAGACCTTGAGTTTCATTTAAAAACACTAATATGAGCATATTCCACGAAGTAAGGGTCGAGACAGTCAATTTCATTATTATTCCGTGTTAATTATTTGAATTTTGTTTAATTATGGTAACGTCCAGGAAAGTTACCTAAAAAAATTCCAATTTTATTTTAATTTTGACTAAAGACAATTATACTCTACATACATCTACAATTGTTTCGTGAATCATTTATTTACATAGTGACGATATGTTATAATAAGGTTACTAATAATAGGTAACAAAAAAATGTATTAACTTTTATGACAAATTTGTGTAAGTATAACAATCATCATTTACATCTGTAGAGTTATTATTCTGAGTTGACATCAAATTTCTATATTCATACTCTGTGACTAACTGAGATATTTTAGATTTGATGTCAATTTGCAATTGAGGTGTAAAAGTCCTTACAGTTTCCTGTATAGCCTCGAAGTATTTTTGTAAATGGTCGGGTTGTTTCTTGTTTCTTGTTGCCTGTTTGTTCTCAAAATACTGTTGTAACACTTGTGCCATGGAATTTGATTGAGATTGTTTACATGGTCTGGGGATGGTTTCTGACCTCTGGTTCGCTGGTATTGCGATTGATGGTATGGAGTCTGGTGCTCTGGAGGTCGCTGGTTCAGACTCTGGTGTTGTAGATGATGAATATAGCTCAGAACTACTTGCAGTTTCATCTCTTTCCATCGAGATGTCCGCAAGAGGTTCCTCATCAGATTGTTCGTTATCTGCAACTTGACTGTTTCCTTCAATATTAGACTTTTGTTCCCTTTCCGCGAAAAAAGGAACCAAGAAAGACATCACCTCTTCAAACTTCCATTTTTTAATTTTAATTTTTGCCTGACCACTCTTAGTTTTCCTATTTTTTAGTGCTTTGCGGAAGCAGTCCCTCAAAGATGCCCATCGTTTCTTACAATCTGAAACTAAAAATGATACTGTCTAAACAAATCGTAAGCTAAGTCACATGTCGTTGGTATTGCATACAAATGTAAATGATGAATTCACGTTAAATAAAAACACTAAGTGTTAAATATCTACGAATATTAAATTATATTGACGCGTTAGTCTTACTAAGATTTCATCGGAATACAATGTTTCAAAGTCTATTTCAGAACACAAGGAGGTTTTTAATAAAAATAAAAGAGATTCTAATTATTCCAATTACGTAATAGTGAAAAATCACTCGTTTCATCCAAACTTCGGAATTTTACATATAGAAAGAAAAGGGCTGAAATTAAATTATTTAGAAACATTACAAAACAACAGCAGAAAAAATTCCAACAATTTGCTTAATGATCAGTTAGATTTGAACCCTTCTCTCCTTCTGGATTTATTTATTTCAATCTGCGTAATATTTCTTAATGAACTGTATTGTTTTTCGAGTGGACCTTTCTACCTGTTTACAAATGTAAAAGCTTTAACATAATTTATAATATTGTATTCCGATAAAGTATTAGTAAGACGAAACCTCAATATAATTAAATATTTGTGGATATTTCAACACTTTCTGCTTTTACTTAACGGCCTAATCAATCCAAAAGTTGAAAAAATTGATAAAAAAAGGTTGAATCAATAAAAATAACGGTTAAATTACTGTAGGGATTTATTTTTAACTTATTTGCAGATTCCTTGGTTACGGTGACAGCTTTTCATCTATATCATTCAGCTACAGATTAGGAGAAACAACTGTAAGAGAAATAATCTACGACACGTGTCAACAAATCTGGTCTACTTTAGCTTCCTCAGTGATGCCTACACCCACACTAGAACAATGGAAGAAAATAGAAGAAGGGTTTTGCACTAAATGGAATTATCCAAACTGCATTGGTGCGATTGATGGCAAACACGTTGTATTCGAAAAGCCACCCAATTCAGGGTCCCTTTTTTTCAATTATAAAAAAGAATTTAGTGTTGTGCTACTTGCTCTTGTTGATGCAGATTATAGATTCATAACCGTGGATGTTGGAGCCTATGGTCGTAATAGTGATGGGGGTATATTCCGTTCATCAAAATTTGGAAGACAACTCCTGGCGAAGCAATTGAATATTCCTGAAGACAAGATATTGCCCCATACAAATATTCATTTGCCCCATGTAATAGTAGGAGATGAAGCATTTCCCCTAATGAACAATATAATGAGGCCGTATCCAGGAGCACAAACTGGTGTAAATGAAGGAAATAAAATTTATAATTATCGACACAGTAGGGCTCGACGTGTAAGTGAAAACGCATTTGGTATTATGACAAAGAAATTCAGAATATTCCTAAAAAAATTTAATATTTCGCCAGAGCATCTTGATATTATTATCTTGGCTTGTACTGTGTTGCATAACTTCCTACGCAATGATTCTTGTACCTGGCAACCAGGAGAACTAGAACAAGAGGAGACGCCAGAAGGCATCAATGATATAGCACATGTTGGGGGCAATTTTCAAAGAGATGCTTTGAATATTAGGGAGCAATTCAAGGAATATTTTATTTCGAATGAAGGTGCAGTACCGTGGCAAATTGAAAGAGTTAATGCTGGACGATTACACCATTAAAGCCAAATTATTCACAGTAACATGCTAACTATCTAGTTCTTCCTAGTCGGTACCAGTACATCAAAATTGTTATCGGTTTTGGCTCCGTAGAGAGATACATTTTAAAAAGTAAAGTTATTAGTTATCGTCTAAATTATAGTTAATACTTATCAGTACGTTTCGTATAGTTGTTTTATCAAATATTTAATAGAGAGACATAAGATTATTGTTATTATTTCAACCCTTCTTTGAGAAATGTATCCACTTAAATTTACAAATGAAACTAATGTTGTATTTCTTTAAAATAACATTACTTAAAAAATAAGTGTATAAAAACTTAACAAAATAAAACAGTTATATTTGCATACAAACTTTCAGTTAAAGTACACAAATTACGCTACCTACAATAAGTTTTCTTACCTGAACATCCTATTCTGCTGGATATTTCTACCCAAGCATTCTCTTTCCTGATATTATCATGATAATATCTATTTTGTGGGTCGTATAACAAATTGTACTCCCGTACAGCTTCAATCAATTGTTCATCAACCATCTTTCCCTTCAGTAGTTCACTCTAGCAAACGAAATAATTGACTACACGTGTCGCTTCAGTTTCATCAACCGTACTACACAAATATCGAAAACTTCCGCAGAGCCAACAGAAAAAGTTGCCCTGTTCAGCGATCGCCTTCGTTTCCGTTCCGATCCGACCGTTCTGCGCCGGTCGGTCTGAAGCAATGCGCGGGGTAGTATATGCTTACATGTATTTCAAAAACTTCCGAAAGTTCTTTTCGTTTCCGACGGCTCTGTTCCGATTCAATGCGCGTACTGCTTAAGGCGTCGGGCACAGAGAGAAAGGTCACAACTACAACTGACAGCACAATATAAAACTAAAAAACTTCTCAGTCTTACTATAACCAAGACAAAACGTATCTGTTGGAAGAACATGTGCAACGCTCTCAACGAGGATATCTTTGGCAACGCATATAAGATTGTCATGAGAACACTTAAAGCGGAAACACGGCATGGGATAGGCATCCAACTGAAAAAAGACATAGTAGAGGGTCTATTTCCGACCAAACCGGATGCAAACTTTACTGCTATACCGGCAGAAGTCATAAAGCTAATTACGACCGAGGGCCGCTAAATCCATAAAAGTGGCTAGAGCACCGGGTCCAGACGGAATGATTCCAGAAGCTGTCAAAGCAGTGGTGGAGGAAAAACCGGATATTACAACACGTGTCCTAAATGAACTAATTAGAACGCATTCTTTCCCTAGAGAATTCAAGTCAGCGAAGGTGGTCCTAATAACTAAACCAGGCAAGCCGCATGGAGATGCCAGCTCTTACAGGCCTATATGTCTTCTAGACTGTATAGGTAAGTTATACGAAGGTATTATTAAAAGTAGACTAGAAGAAGAACTTCAGGCGCTTCACGTCATCTCTGATAGACAGTACGGTTTCAGAAAAGCCAGATCAGCCATCGATGCAGTCAGAAGGATAGCTAAGGAAACTAAACACAAATGGGCAGTAATGGTCAAGTTTGATGTCAAAAATGCATTTAATTCTGCGAACTGGAGGTTGATTATCCACAAATTAGAAGATGCGGGAGTATCGCAACAACTCGTAAATATCGTCCAAAGTTATCTAACGGACAGATATATCAAACTGAAACATAACGAGGAAATGAAACTCTCAGCGGGAGTCCCGCAGGGATCTGTACTGAGTCCCACGTTGTGGAATGTTTTTTATAATGAAGTACTAGAAATAAATTATGGGGAAAACGTAACTTCCATCGCTTATACAGACGATCTAGCCATTCTGGTAGAGAGCGACATGAAGTGGGAGGGGGTCAGGAAAGTTAACGCATGCTGCCAAAAAGTCAGTATCTGGATGGATAGCAACGACCTGAAGTTGGCTGCAAATAAGACAGAGATTATAGTACTTAAGGGGCCGCGAGATAGGGAGCACATGCACTATCAGATGGGAAATTATCCATTGATACCAACCGTCTGTACAAAGTACTTGGGTATATATTTGGATTCTGGCCTTAGATATACGAAACATGTCATCAAGGTGGCGCAAAAAGCGGAAGAGAAAACAGCTGCCATACAGAAGCTAATGCCAAATATTGGAGGCCCAAACAGCGGCAAAAGAAAGATGTACCTTGAAGTCATTCACTCCACTATTCCATATGGCGCACCTGTATGGGCTAACATCTTGCACATGAAAAAATACAGGGAAATATTGACTAAGACGCAAAGAAAACCCCTAATAAGGGTCGTTAGTTCTTATAGGACAGTATCTACCATAGCGTTAAAAGTCATTGCAGGAGTAGTGCCAATTCACTTGCTGGCCAGGGAAAGGCTGATGATATACGACGGTGAAGCCAAAGACAAAATAGAGGCTCTAGCCTCAGGAGTATCGAAAGATGGCAGAACGAATGGGAAGCGGAAACGTCCAAAGCTACATGGACTAGAACGTTGATTCCAAACATAGTCGAATGGTATAAATGTGGGTTTAAGAGGACAAACTTTTACTTCACACAGCTCCTGACCGGCCATGGATCTTTCAGATCCTACACACACAAAATCGGTAAGACAACTGATGACCTTTGTACTGCATGTGGTGTTAGAGACGATGCGGAACACTGCATTTTTCAGTGCAACGCATATCGTAGTGATAGGAGCAGACTTCAGGACTTACTAGGCGTGCTAACACCAGAAAGTTTGATAGGCAAGGCTATTATCAGTAAAGACAAATATGATGCTGCAGTTGAGATTATCACAAGGATGATAAAGGACAAGGTAGAGACGGAAAGAAAACTATGTACATAAAATATAAGCTTTCTCCTTTTTATTTTTTATATTTTAATACTCTTAACTATTCAACTTTTTTTTAATAAGATAATCAGATACAGAAGATTTAGAGGTCATGGAAGGTATCTGAAGTTACATTCACTAAGAATTGGTCCCGGGTACCTTCTTTTAAGATCGATGGTAGGTTTTAGCTGGTAGGCGATCGTACATTAATAAATAAAAAAAAATCTTTATTTTTTGAAGACAAACAAAGTTTGTATAAAATTCGTCAACAGTTTTCTTAAAAACTAATCTAACTACCTAACTAACTAACTAACTAGTACAGCCTAAAAGTAAAGTGAAAATGACGCATAGTGAAAAATATAGGATAATAAGTTGTTACAAATTCAAAAACTCATCGACCGAATAAAAACACATATCTACTAAAAACGATTTGAGTAAAATTTTTAATGATTTTATTGTTTTACTTGATTTAATATATAATGGTAATTTATTAAAAAGTCGTAGCCCCATTATAGGAGAGGATTTGAAAGTAATATTACGTTTAGGACAAGTCAAAGACATATTATTACAGCGTCTTGTATTGATATTATGCTTCTGGTAGTTAGTTTTGAAATCACATATGTTGTTATATATGAAAACACAAACATCTAAAATATACAAACAGGGCAACGTTAATATTTTCAATTTTTCTGTGTTCTCTACAACCAGTTAGACGAGAGACACCAGCAATACAACGAATTATTCTTTTCTATGACACAAATACGTCTTTAGAATTGGTACATTCCCCAGAAAGATTTGCCATACCTCAGACGGGATTCCACTTGTGCGTGATACAGCATAATCATTTGTTTTTGTGTAAGAATAGATCTCAGATTTTTAAATAAGTAATTACTGGAATTTAACTTCGAAATAATTGCCTCACATTGATTACTCCAATTAAGACATTCGTCGATCAGCAAGTCCAGAAATTTGATACAAGAGACACACTTTATCGATTGATTATCAATTTTTATATCTACAAACTGCAGTTGTTTTTGTCTATGATGAAATTGTATCGCTTGCATTTTTTTCTGCATTAAGATGGAGTGAATTCATGCAAAACCAATTATAAAGACCCGCCAAGAGACTATTACAAGTATCTTCAACTACTGATTGACACTTATCAGAAACCAACAACGAGGCATATAATGTAAAGTGAGTTGATAAGTTAACTGACACAATGTCATTTATATAAATTAAAAACAGAATTGGACCCATAATTGATCCTTGGGGCACTCCTACTGTTGATGATAGATAATGTGATGTACAGGTTTCGATACTGTTCTTTGCTATTTTTGGTAAGCTCACGTATTGTTGACGTGCATTTAAGTAAGATGTGATCCAATTTAGTGAGTGATTTTGGATTCCTATATTATACAATTTCATAGTTAAGATGTTATGATCGACACAGTCAAATGCCCTGCTGAGATCACAAAAGATCCCAACAGGACACTCACCCGACTCCATCATATTTGTAAGTTCTTGATAAAAAGAATGTATTGCGGTGTTAATTGATTTTGCAGTTTGAAAACCGTGTTGGTTTTGCACAATCGTATTATTTAGCTGTAGGTATGCATTAAGCCTTTTCAGATAGCTATACTCAAACATTTTTGAAAATATAGAAAGAATAGTTATAGGACGGTAATTTCTAACCTGTTTAGAATCACCTTTCTTAAATATTGGAATTATTTTTCCAGTTTTGATCAAATCCGGAAAAGTTCCATTCGAAAAGGAAAGATTGACAAGATATTTCAGTGGCAATATTTTTTTAATTAAGAATGCTGGTACTTCATGGAAACCACAAGATGTTTTTTTTTAAGTTTGGCATGTAAGAGTTCATATAATTCTTCCTGATTAAAAGGACACAAACGAAAGGTATCATTGGGTATTTTTGATTCATTAAAATTAAAATTGAGTTGTTCTCCAATCGCTCCGGTACGTGAAATTTTCGACACCATTTCCTGTGGCGCATTGTTAAAAAATGTGTTATCTATTATTACATTATCGTTATTATACAATGAAATAACTTTTTTACGCTCATTATTTGCAGTAAAATCATTTATTAGTTTCCATGCAATTTTTGTTGGATTATCCGAACTTGAAATTATGGTTTGATAATGTTTTTTCCTAGTTGTTTGTAAACGTTTTACATGTTCTTTTTTTTGTAAATTATAGTATGGCCGTAGTTGCGGAAATTGTCTAGACAATGCATGCAGATTTTTTAAATTATTACTAGAACATTGTACATCTTTGTCTATCCACCTTTTATTATTCTTAATTAGTTTCCTTTTCAACAGTGGAAAATGAATATTAAAATGATGCATGGACGGTTGAATCCAGCACGCCTGGGTCTTCTTCCCAGGTAGTCTTTTGAGGATTTCCCCCATCGTGAAGAAAAAAAGTTAGCGTGTTGTGATCGTAACAATACAAAAAAAGTATTAGATGTGTTTTTTTATGCCTGTTTTGTATTTTTATTAATTTTTTTTAAAATCGTAACTTATGAACGGATGGTTTCCTAAAGTTGAAACTACCACTATTCGATTCAGCTCGTCAAAAGCTGTCGATTGACACCCTATTTGTCCCTATACGCCAGTTTCGCTAAATTGAAGGGACGCCCCATTTTCTTTTAGGAAAATCCCATCAGATGAATGGTCTTCGAAAGAGAATAAAAAAAAGTTCCGGCACTACATAAATTGAATATGCATGTAGGGTTTTTATCGTTGTCTAGGGGTTATCTTAACTTCTTCAAACGCCGAGTACATAAAAGAAACACTTTATTATTGGTCTCTTGATAAACAGGTTCACAATGTACAATATAACAGTTAGAAAATATGAATTTGGTAGGAAAAATATCAATAAGCGTATTAAACACGTGGACCGTCTGTCACTGTGCTATCTTCGTCGTCTTACGTCTAGTTGTCGACCTCGAATACTGAATGAGTGCTTGTCAATCGATATTTTCGATATGCAACTCGGGGGCGGTGTCGTGCCTTTCGGTGTCTCGTATACGCGGTAAAACTAAGGCCAGACGGTGGAAATAAGTATTGGCATTGTGAGCTGTTCTAATGGGGACTATAGGATTGAGTCAATCCTACACTCGGCCATCCTGCGCAGAATCCGACTCGGATTCGTCGCTTTCATGGTCGATCCAGGGCTTCATATATTCGGCACACGTTGTAGTTCGGATAGGCCCTTCGTGGTCTCCAATTTTTGCAACTTCATATCTATCATTTTTTTTTACTTTAACCACTTCATAGGGGCCTAAAAATGTTCTCTTTAGTTTCGGATCTGGCGTGAATTGGGTTCTTTTTATGGCAATCAAATCGTTTGCCTTATATGTTTTTGCCTTTTTTCTCCTCAAATTATAACCCTTTTTGTTTCCATTCTGCACTTTCGATATTTGTTCTTTACATTTTCTGCGTATTTCGTTTCTTTCTTCATCAAAATTTTTCATTATCTCTTCTATAATTTCCTTAATTTTAATGTCTTCTTTACTCTTCATTTTAACACCAACTAATACTTCAAAAGGGGTCGTACCTATGCTTCGCTGATAGGTGGAGTTTTAGCGGTCAGTACTTTGTCCACATATTTGTACCATTTTCCGGGATCTTCCAGACTGAGCTTTGTCAAAATAGGAATAAGGGTCCTATTCACTCTTTCCACTTGCCCATTACTTCGTGCGACTCCGCAAGTCGTTAACACGTGATTAATATTTTCTTCCCGGCAGTATGATTCAAATGCTTCAGAGCGAAATGCTGCTCCTCTGTCATATATTATTCTGGAAGGGTTTCCAAATATTTTACGTTGCTTTTCAAGGCAACATATGACTTCATTTGTAGTAGTCGATTTCGTTGGATAAAGCCAGACAAATTTCGAAAAGTCAATTATTACAAGGATGTGTTGATAATTTTTGTTCGTTGTTTTCATTGGACCCATATGATCTATGTGGTAGGTTTCTAACGGAACTTCTAACTTTGGTATGGGATGTAGCATTCCTTCTTTCTTTCCCTCCTTCTTGTTTCCTAATATACAAGGTATACAGTTATTGTTGATTGCTTCTATTTTTTCTTTCAGTCTTGGTATGTAAAATTCTTTATTTATTACTTCTTCTGTCTTCTTTGTTGAAAAATGCCCTATCTCATGAGCTTTTCTTATTATTTCAGCCTGCATGTTTTTTGGAACAACCAGTAATTTCAGTCCATTTTCATGTTTGTACAATATATCATGCTCCAAATATTCATATTCTTCTGTAGACAAAATTCTTTTTATCGTCTTAATATGCTCGTCTTTATCTTGTGCTTGTCTGATTCTCTGAATAACACCACATTCCGTAGCGATTGTCAAGACTACATGATTCCTACTAAGAGCATCCACGTGGGCCATCTGCGTACCTCTTCTGTGCTCAATTTCATATTGGAATTCTTCTAGCATCAGGGCCCATCGTGCAACTCGCGTTGTAAGATCCTTTTTCTCCATGGTTTTTGTGAATGCGTCACAATCTGTAATTATTTTAAATTTTGTTCCACGCAAGTAGATTTAGAATTTCTTTATGCTTCTTATGATTGCAAGTAGTTCAAGCTCATAGCTCGAATACTTCATCTCTGAAGGGGTCGTCTTTCTACTCATGTAGTATATTGGGTGCAGCTTCAAATCGTCACTAGATATCTGCAACAGGCATGCTACATAACCATGTATGCTTGCGTCGGTATGTAGTTCGGTATAAGCTCCTTGTTCATAAATATGCAACACTGGTTCACAAATGAGTTTTGCCTTTAGAGTTTCGAACGCTTCTCTTTGTGATGATTCGAACTTAAACTCTTCATCTTTTCGGAGTAAGTCACTCAAGGGCTTCGTGATATGGGCATATCCAGCAATACATTTTCTGAAATATCCAGTTAGACCCAAGTAGGATTGAATTTGTTTCTGGTTCGTCGGCTCTGGTAATTTCTTGATCGCCAGAATTTTAGCTTCGCCTGGTTGGAGTTTTCCGTTGCTCACGACGAACCCTAAAAGTTCTACTTTGTTTTTCAACAGTTGGCACTTTTTCTTTTTTATGTCTCATCCATATTCTTCTGCTACATTTAACACAAGTTTTAGTCTTTCTATCCCATCTTCTTCGTTTGCGCTCAAGATTGTCCACATAGTATATACCATACTTTTTAGCAGTCAATTCTCTGAAGATATGAGCAATAAATCGCTGGAAAACAGCTGGACTATTGCACAAACCAAATGGACATTTCATGAACTCTTACTGTCCGTTCGGCGTTACGAAAGACGTGTATTTTGTACTGCAGTCTTCTAAGGGCACATGAAAGAATCCATTCTTTAGATCAATAGTGCTAAATATCATTGCACCTTGTAAGCTATCTAGGACATCTTCGACAAGGGGAAGTGGGAATATATCGCGTATTATATTTTTGTTTAGTTTGCGATAATCGCAACAAATTCTGGTTCGGCCAGTTCAACCAGGACTATAGGGCTGGCAAAATCCGAACAACTTGGTTTCATTATTCCGTCTTTCAACCATTCCTCTATCTGTCTATCTACTTCTTCCTTCTCCGGTGCTGACAATCTTCTAGGTCGCTGATAAATTGGTTCTTCGCTTTTTAGTACGATCTTCATTTCGATGTTCGTCGTCTTAATTTTGTGAGGTTGATAATCTTCTATCAGTTTTTCCACATCTTATATATATTCCGAGTTTTTTATGTACGTTACATCTACTTCACATTCTTTACCTTCCCCTTCTACCATAATGTGCATTATAGAATTTTCTTCGGTTCTTTTGTATATTACTATACCATCGTCTCTGATATTAACACTAGCTTGCTTCAAAAGATTGTTTCCAACTATTGCCCGATGAGATGTAGCCGCTTGTGGAATTACATGAAATTTGAGGTAAAAATTTTCACCATTATTCTCAGCTTGGGTATAAAACAATCCCAATGTTTTTAGTTTGGTGTTTTCGCCAAGGCCTTTTAATACTATACTGTAAGGAGTCAACGCGATGTTCTGGAAATGAGCATTATAAAAATCTTCTCTGATTGTACAAACATCGCTCCCTGTATCAAATGAAGCTGACATCGTTACTTCTCCAATTTTTAGTTTAACAATGTGTCTTGGTTGAGTTTCTATTACATTCACGTTAGAATCTTCAGCAGTAGATTTTGCAACATTCTTATTCGGGCATTTACTCGACACGTGACCATATTTATTACAGCTAAAACACTTTGTACCCTTTGACTTATCCGGGCAATTCTTAGATTTATAGCCTCGAGCTCCACAGTTAAAGCAGGTCAAACTACTTTCTCTTTTACAGTCTTCAGCTTTTTCATGGTCATTTCTCTCTTGATTTCTCTTTTCGTTGATAGCTTCATTTTTCTTAAATGACTCTTTCTTTGTTCTGAACGTTTGTCCATGTACATTATTCTTCTTTATACGTTCATATAGTTTCAGCTTTTCTTTGAATTCGGTGAAATCTTTTGCTCCGTAAAGCACTACTTTACTGGAAGAATCGTCTTGTATACCATCAATAATGTACTGAATCACGACTTCTTGTTCTATATACGCTCGGCTAGCAATGTCTCTCATCTTAATCATGTACTCTTGTACCGTTTCATCACATCTCTTCCGCCTCGATGATAACATTCTATGTATTTGTGCACTATTTACGTGTACTCCAAATTCTTCAACTAATCGCTTCTTATACCGTTTTCGGATTGTATAAACAATTTAGCCAAGCGTTTTAGGCATTTCTTTGCGTGTAGATGAGTTTTTGTAAGTCGTTCCATCCTGTAATTTCTGCAACTTCTTCAAGTTCAAAGATCCACGTCTGGATTGGATATTCATCTTTTCCATCAAAAGGTCTAATACTGTCTTCTACGTCTCTAAAACTGAATGCAAAGCAATCTCGTTGTCTGCTGTCAACATCTGAATTCTCATTACTTCGTCTTCTTGCTTCATTTTGTCGCCATTTGTCGTCTCGTTTCTTTGCCATTCTTCATATCGCCGTCTCTCTTCGTATTCACGTATTCTCTCTAGATCACCTCTTTCGTCCAGTTTTCGTCTTTCTTCCACTTTTCGTCTTTCGTCGTCCATTGGGGCCGTTCAAGTATTACGTGAGCAGATTTCTTACCATTTTTTACCCCCCCCCCCGCCCCCCTTGTCATCAAAAGTAAGCAAAGCACTTACCCCCTCCCCCTATGCTTACGTAAACATTTTTAGTAATAAATGTTTTTTTATATTGTTATTTTTAAAATAGGAAAATTCATGAAAATATTAGGTTTAACTGATACACATAGAGTAAATGACAAAAAAATATAATCAGAAATAAAGAACATAACTAACATAAAGAATATTTTCGGAACACATTAACAGTCTTCAGTCCATGAAACCTGAATCCATGATTCTAAGTTATCGATGACATTGGATTGCTGCTCAGTGTTGTGAGTCTGCTCACTTTCATCCGATTTTGGAATGTCTACGTCACTCTCATCGAGCCATTCAACATCTTGGTGCTCTAAATTTTGAATAATGCACATCAGTTCATTAGCACGACGAGCAGCGACTCTTACAGGTCTAACTTTTCCCTCTGTGGGCGTGTTTACTTTTTTATGGATCTTCTCGATGTGACGATTTAATGATTTGACGGAAGCATGATAAAGACCCATTGAGGTAGTATCGAAAAGAGGCGCTATAATCATTAAGTTCTCACCGAGGTAATAGTAGCAGTAGGCGTGGCAAAGTGTGGTAACAATGTGGATTCCTTAGCAGGCCCGGACTATTCAAATTATAAATATTATTTATTTGTTTCACCTGACTCTTTTGGATCTTATACATTTGTTAATGTCTTGAACAAAATAATACGATATATGTAGGCAAATAAAAAATTAAACACGTTCATAGAAAAATCATTTATTGTCCTTTAAATAAAACGATTTTATTGCTATGGTGCCTTATGCTTTCAGATTTGTTCGTTTTTTGTTTGGCAAAATGGTATAGCCTAACATTTGTATATCTATTTACCACAGCTTTTATTAGCAAAATTCGATGGTTATCGAATGCTGACTGATCATAACCATGAACAAGTAAATTTGAAAATATATTTCTGTTTACAAATATTTTGAGAGTTTTATTTACAACAGATACCGTTGATATTTGTTTTTTTGGATTGCACAACACAGCACATTTTATAACCTTTTCAGCTTGGATACATATCTCTAAAACATCTGTTGAGGGATATTCTAATCCACCTTTATTTTTTTTATTTATAAAAGAAAATAAATACATATCCCTCGTCACGCTTGTCAAAGCAGATGTGCATTCAACACACATAATTTTTTTCTTTAAAGAATGTACAACATACCCTGCTATATAGGCCATAATATATGTTTTGAAAATTCTGACAGAGAATCTGGCAGATAATCATGATCTTGGTTAACTAATTCATCTATCTCACTGTCAATATTTTCATCAAGTTGAAATGCCCTATAGTCTCTTGACGATACATTAATTTGATGTACAGGGTCACATTTCAAAATATGAAGTTGCTCTAAAGGAACACAATTTCCACGAAAGCTGTGGCGCAATTCCACATGAACAAGTACTTTTTTATACGCAGATTGAAATTGACGAGCGGTGGGGTTATTGTTGTAACCTCCTTGGGAGCGAATAGACCCAAAGAACAACTCTAAATGGTCTTGAGAAAACTTGTAGAGTGGCAAAAACTGCAAAATATTCGTAGCAATTAAATTTTTAAATAAAATTTTAATGCTGGCTATACATATTTTCAGCCCCAAAAATCCGGTATGTCTTAAAGAATCCAATAGTAAAGTACCACCAATATGTGTTTTTAAGGAACTTAAATATTTATCTGTAGAATTTAGAAAAAAATCAATACTTTCGTAATTCTTTAGAGATAAAGGTTTTTTGAAAAAACATTGTGCCAAATTTCTTGAGTTTAAAACATCAAACAAATTGTTTATAATTAATATAAATCTTACAGTGGCCCCAACTCCAACAAATTGTTTTATATGGAGTTCATCTTCACAAAAGGCTAAAGCAGTTGCAACACTCTCACTAAACACTTGAGTTGCAAGTTTCACATTCATTTTTTGCTTGCCAAAAGATATATGTCGTTCCCTTAATTTGTTTGCCATATGAAATGATTCGTTTTTTTGTAGGTTATTTAATTCTTTTATATAGTTCCAAGAAACTATTTCGTTATTATCGTCCACAAGTAATCCCTTTTCACCCAATGTATTTCGTACCAACTTTATCATATGACAAGGATCTAAAAAGAAAACAACATCATCGTTGGTCGAAGGATGTTTAAAAACAGTTTTTAAATTTTTGTGATCCAATCTACACCCCAAAAGATTTGCCATGGTCAAATTTACAGGAGGACCATCACATGTCAAACTGATAACCTGTATACCCACTTCATGACACTTTTCCAAACACTGTAACACTAGCCCTTTCTTTTGTTCTGAGTTCATGCCGCTAATGAGAAAAAAACCAACTGGAATTTTCCAGTAACCATTCACACAATTTAGAAGAAACACCAAAGCATCCTTAGCAAGAGTTGCTTCTTGAGATCCTGTTCCCATATCAACATACCCATAACACTTGTCTTGTTGAGCATCCCATTCTTCATGTTGCCGAATTGACATCTCGTCAATAATGAGACTGCATATCACTCTATTTTTCTCAGCAGAAGTTTTTAGCTGTAGAGCTTTAAATGATTCACTTGTAAATCCAGGCTCACCATCAATACTTTGGTACCACCTACTTAACGTTCTTGTGTGCGGTAAACATACATTAAATGAATCCCTTACATAATTGTAAGCAGCAGGGGAATAATAATGAAGAGTTAAAGCAAAAACTTTTAGTTCTTCAGAATACTGTCTCGGTAATGCTTTCTTTGTCGCCTTTTTATATTCTCTTATAAATAACTCTTTAGGTCCTCCTAATTTGCAAATTACATCCAAATATTCAGCTTGCATTAATTTCTTGGTTCGTAGTTCATTAATAATCTCGAGCATATTGCCAATGCGTCTTTCTCTTCTGAAAAGTTTCCTTCGTAAAGGAAACCTCTCTTTTTCTCTCCATGTTAACACGCACTGCTTTATCCAGTTTATTTAATAATTTTCTTTTTCTAGGAGTTACTGTTTTATCCATCTTCGAAGTGTATACCCCTTGTTCTGAGTCTTCTTTTGATTTTAATATGGTTGTAACCCCCCCACTACTTGTTGAAGCAATATTAATTGCTTGCTCCTCGTAATTTGTTTGACAGAATGGTGATTGAATTAAAATATTTGATATTATTCGAACTTTGGTAGGTGGTTCTGTTACTTCAATGTTCGCTCGCTCCTGCAATCAAATTATACATTAAATTATTGATTTTCTAACAGTAGAAAATGAAATATAAATAATAAACAAAGTATCTCTATAAATAAAATAAATTATATACAAACATATTTATCTACCTCGCAGGGATAAAGAGTAGGGATAGCACTATCTTTTAAACGAACATAACTATTTGAAGTTCGATCAATGTATATTTCAGAAAAATGCTTTGAACATAGTACACTATATTTTGTAGCATTCCAGGCACCTCTATTTACAAATTGCATCCAAATCTTCCGACGTGTAGGATCTTTGGGAAATCTGAAAAAAAAGTCCGTTTCATCTCGATCTTTATGTGTTTTTAAGTATTGTAAGTTTTGTACTGGTAAAATATTGCGCATATATTTTTCAAGTACGGCTCTGCATATTGTTATCTTTTCGATTACTAACCTGTGAAATGTTATTCCTGTTAATTTCTTTTTATCGACGCTATCCCTACTGCTGCAACTACGATAAGCACATGAAACCATTATTGTCTTTCGATAGAACAGCTAAATATCAGTTAAAAACTAATAAAATCACAGAAAACAAATAAAACTCTTCAACTGAAAACCGCAACAGCTGTTTGACGTAAGAGTCGAATCAATATGGCCGACTGTGTCTGCTTTTGATCACGTGATGACGTCTCCTTCGGATACTACCTCAATGTAAAGACCACACGTTTCGCATGTTCGGCTTGATAGCCTAAATTTTACCGTCGGACAAAAATAATCGTAGGGCATTTGCAAAAAATCTTAAAGGGTAGTACTCAAGCGTAGAGCTAAATTGACTGGAAGATCAAGAAATTGTCCTCCTTCATCCAAAACCAAGTCATCAACTGTTTGTTTTACTTTTGCAGGTGGTGGAAGAAACCTGTTGTCTAGTAATCTGAATAGGCCACTTCTTGGACGACAGCATTCCGTATTTTTACATTTTACAATTTGAAGCAAGTATTGGCTTTCACGCACATGTTCTGAGTACCATTTAATGTCTGGAAATTCAGGAACATCTTGTTCATCAGCCTCAACATATTTTGCAGTAACATTATAGCCATCAATTTCCATTGAACTCCATACTTCAGCTAATACATTTCCTGCAAATTCGAAATTATATCTTTCTAATTGTTCATCAATTGTAATGCCACGTTCATCCAAATGAGACCCAAAATGGTCATGAGGCAGTATTAAACCAGCCAGTTCCCGACTCAGAGGAGCCATTCTTCGCTCTACTCTGTTATACGCACTCCTTCCAGGAGCATTGGTAGCTATAAACAATGCATCGAGATCATGTCGTTTAAAATGTTGTATAGCAAACCCTATGACTTTTTGATAACGCGGATTTTCATCTGGCCCTCCATCAACCGTCATAATTACTACTGGTTTTACTAGTCCATGGTCAGTTTTTGCTAATGGTCGAAACTCTTCAAGTTCGAGAAGCGTCTCAAAATCCTGAGCATGAGTATTAGCAGTAGATGAACTATGCTTTCCACTTCGAATAGCGATGAATGTTGGCCCAGAATATCCGACGGCTTGCGGTTGTCCTAGCATATTGGAAGTAACTTTGATACCAGCATAAACAGATGGTATTAATTTATGACGCTCAGCGATTACCCAATCGTGGTCAGCACGGTAATTTGATTAACAAAGCTAAAATACAGTTTTAGAGGCTTAAAATTTGAAAAAATTTCCAATACCCAAATCTCCCGGTAGCTCATCCCCCCCCCCAGAGCTTCATCATAGTTACGCCACTGCTCTCATGTTTACAGTACATTTCTGAGGACGGCCCTGCCAGCGGTACCAAAATAAACTTACAGCCAACTCTGACATTTACACCCAAATGGCGTTCTCGAGGTCACAGATTTTCAATAAATAATATCAAAGTGCCGACGTTAAGAGTCTGGGCTGTGTGTTTATTATGCTGTGACGTTATTTCGTCAAATCTTCACTTCGCTGATTATTGATGGCGTAATTAATAGTCTAATTGCACCATATATTATTTTACAACATGTAAACACTTTTTCTACGTCAATTTCGCAGTGTTTTATTAAAATTCGGCAATTCCATTGATGAAAAATCTATTTCACTTAAGCAGGTATTTTTGATATTTCTTTATCGTTTTATTTTGTACAATTGTCGGCGTCGTTTAAGTGTTTCTTTTTACTTGCTTATCTCGGTCGAGCCTCCAAAAATGTAGGTTTTTTATCGTTGCCTAGGGGTTATCTTAACTTCTTCAAACGCCGAGTACATAAAAGAAACACTTTATTATTGGTCTCCTGGTAAACGGGTTCACAATGTACAATATAACAGTTAGAAAATATGAGTTTGGTAGGAAAAATATAAATAAGCGTATTAAACACGTGGACCGTCTGTCACTGTGCTATCTTCATCGTCTTACGTGTAGTTGTCGACCTCGAATACTGAATGCGTGCTTGCCAATCGATATTTTCGATATGCAACTCGGGGGCGGTGTCGTGCCTTTCCGTGTCTCGAACACGCGGTAAAACTAAGGCCAGACGGTGGAAATAAGTATTGGCATTGTGAGCTGTTCTACTGGGGACTGTAGAATTGAGTCAATCCTACATGCATGTACAAGCTTCATAAAACTTGTTAACCTTCCGTCGGGCGCATCTGATCTGAGAGATACATCTAAAAATATTTTTACCATATTTATAAACCGCGCAACGCCGCAAAGTTGTCCCGCTAGGTATTCTACTACTTCAATGAGCGTAACAGCTTATTGTATTGGCGATTTCGACTACCGATGGGGGCGCTGGCGTTCGTAAACAAACATGGTGGATAAGAAGTAATAATTTTGCCGGGTATATCTACTTAGTGCGGTTATTTGTGATTTAACATTACATTTGGCTTGTGTCTTCGTAGTGTTCGCTGTGTTTTTATATATTTTGACTCTTTTGACTATTTTTGGTGTATCGCGCTTATTCCCGTTCTTCTCTCTTTTTATAATGGAGAACGACGAACTGTATTTAGGTTTGGCGTCAGTGGTTTCCTATCCACAGGCGAACTTTGAAAGCAGATGTTTTGTAGAAGGCGAAGCACTCTTAAATGCTAAACACATTATTCTGATTGGCAAAACTGCAGTAAATGAAATATCTGTAGAGATACTAGCATTGTGCCTTCAAACCAGTGCAACTAAAAGTGCTCCCCATGAAATAAAGGGAAAGTTGGATATTCATGGGAATAAATTATCAGTTTCCCAATTTACATGCAGTTGCAAGGCTGGCCTTTCTGGAATATGTAAACACATTGCTGCTGTACTCTTAAAATGTACAAGGTAATAAATACTTATATTTAATAATTATTTTATTCCGTGAAACAAAAACATTTTAATTTCTTTTCACTTACATTCTACTCTAATTCTAGATCTAACAATTCTTCTCTGGAAAAGCTCTCTACTACAGATGTTAAATGTTACTGGAGTAGTAAAAAGAGATAAGTGGAAGAAGAATATGAAGCAAAACCGATTTTGGAAACATCTTGCTTTGAGTCCAAAGTTACTGAGACAAAGGAGTTGACTCATGATCAGCAGCAACAATGCTTTCAACTGTTATCTTCAGTTTGTCAGGAGTCTAGCTTGACTTTGCATTTGTGAGTTGATTTCTTCATAGACTTGTAATGTTTAAGTTATTTTAAAATAGTATCATTAGTAGTATTATACATTTTTTTAGAAAAGGACGAGCTACAGCTCAATATTTCAGCATGGAAGTAGAGGAAGTAACAATTCCGGAGGCTTTCAATGTTATAGTTTCTCAGGCTGCAGAGTCATTTTTGGAAAATCTTAATTTAGATATCAAAATCTACTCTTTAAAAGCATGCTGCACGTCATTAGCTAATGATATACTGGATTTAACACCTTTTAATAAAGCCTTAATGTGTGCTCAAAAATCTACTACTTGGCAGTTACGAATCACAGGCACTTATTTATATTATTGAAAAACTATAAATCTATAAATATAATAAAAGTATATTTTTTTAAACATAGGTACCTATGTAGTATTTCACATTTGGTGTTCTTTAAGGTTCGAGATGTTATTCAATTTACACCTACTCTAAAGATGATTGGAAGACTAAAGCTACAAACTATTTTTGGCCAAAAAAGCTTCACAATAGATATGTTGAACATGGTTTGAAATATGAAAGTGAAGCCTTGAACAAGTACAAGCTGGTTAATAATTACACCGTTATTGAAATGGGGTTAATTATTTGTAGACAATATCCTTGGCTAGCTTATTCCCCAGATGGCATAGTAATGGAAAATGGTTATCCAACAAGACTAGTTGAGATTAAATGCCCCTATGATGGTAAGTTTGTAATGAATTTAAACATACATATGGCAGATAGTTGGTTATCGCTGGACCTAGTTATGCAGGAACTGCCCAACCCCCAAATACCTTATTTCAAAGTACCTAGATTATAATAGTTCTTATTATACCTACCTATTCTTTTTTGTTCAGAATCCTACAAGCCAATTATTTTCTTCGTATGTATCCCAAAATGAACTAAACTAAAAAGACATTAAAATACTAAGATTTTCAGATGTATCT
Organism: Galeruca laticollis; assembly: GCA_963921935.1. Taxonomy (NCBI): domain Eukaryota; kingdom Metazoa; phylum Arthropoda; class Insecta; order Coleoptera; family Chrysomelidae; genus Galeruca; species Galeruca laticollis. Next base: position 138,083,560 of record OY998181.1, read on the forward strand.
TAAAATATTACAATCTTAAAATAGGTAACACATTTATAACACGAGCAAAAAATTGTTTATAGAGAAGCAATATATAATAATAGAATTTTTTTATTAAAAGTTTACTACTTCTTACTAGGTTCTGGATTTTTATGATTATGTAATAACTAGTAGACTAATTCGCCTTTGAATTTAATCTATCCAATTTTGTTGATTTTACTTAAATAAATAAATATTTTTACTTTTCATTTTCCAGGTCTCGACAATGATGCAATTAATTTCGTCCACACCTGTTCATTTTTGGAAGTCAGTGCTGACAGAGGTGTTGCACTAAAAAAAAGACATGCCTACTATGGACAAGTACAGTTGGGAATGGCGATATTAGGTTTAAAAATGTGTGACCTTATTTTATATTCAGCACATTCAAAAACATTTTTAAATATCGTTGTACATTTTGATGAACAATTTGCTGCAGAATTGATTCTGAACATCACAGCGAAATATTTTACCCACATGTTGCATGTAATATGTAAAAAAAGGGAAAATAAATCTGAAAGTAGTCAATAAAACAATTACATATGTGATTTGTTAATGTAATTTATTACACTCTCTCTTTCTCTCCCTTTCACTCTCTCTTTCTCTCCCTTTCACTCTCTTTCTTTCTCTCTCTTTCTCTCCTTTGAAGCATTTATTCTTCGATAAAGAAATATATAATTAGTATTATGTATTTTTATTACAATACATGTATTATTCTGCCTTTTTGAAAATCCTTGTTTTAAGAAGACAGATTTCCTCAATTTTACTGTATAATAGTTTTATGAAAATGAGTGAAAATATTTTAAACTTTTTCTCAGAATCTATTTTCAGAAAGAATTGGAGCTTGTAGATTTACCATTGCACTAAGAATTATCATTATATTATCAATTGAAGGTATAAAGCTGATTGGTAATGGGTTATTAATTATATTAAATATTCTTAGTCTTTGATTTACCCGCTCAATATGAACTCTGGCTCTGGATATTAAAATATTTTCTTTAGATTCTTCTTCAGTAAACTGTTTTTTATTACGAAGGAAATATGGTCGAACTATTTTTATAAAATTCTGCGCACATATATCATCGATTAGAAAGCCTTTGTCTACCATAATACTATCCTGCCTTGGATTTAGTTTATTAATCAAACCACTCTGAGTAGAAATGGCCTTATCCGAACTTTTCCCACCATAAGTCTTTGACACAAATGTTATAAGCCCTGCAGAGCTAACACCAATCCTAACACCAATCATAACTTTAAGAGTTTGTCTTCCCTTATAGTGGGAGTATGTTCGAACTCGACAACAGAGACACTTGGGCTTCTCAATTGGAATCTCCAAACAATCTAAAACTATTCTTACTCCTCTAAAATTATTAAAACATGCAGGCATATTTTTCTGACATTCGTCAGATGTTGGCCAATGAATATTACATTTCAAAATTTGTGCTAAATAGCCTACATATTTAACAAAAACAATTTTGCAAGTGCTAGGGGATATTTTAAATAAAAATGATAAAACGGTTAACTTAACACCCATTTTCAACTTCATAAAAACTAAAATAATTCGATCTTTTACTGACAGTTTATGGCTTTTCTGATCTGGATACATTTTTATAACTAATTCTGTTAAACAGTCTAATAACTTCATCGTGCCTATTCCAGTTAATGAATTTAAATGACTGTCTTGTTTTATTGTAGATAAGAAGGATATAAAGAGATCACCACTTGACACCTGCACTTGTTTGTCCACAGTGTCGGCACTAAATGGCCACTCTCCTCACTGCTTAAACTGAGCAATGCTTGCACAGCTACTTTTCAATCGACATCTAATTGTTCATATGAAATATGCGCTGGTGCTTCACCTAAATTGTCATCAATATCACATAACTTATCAGACATTATATCAAGATTTTCCACACTTGATTCACCTTGGGATTCATCTTTGACCTTCTGACTCTTAGCTGCTCGTTCCTTTCGGAGACTAGAACTCCCTTGGCCTGAATTATCACTCACTAAACTTGAATGCTGTCTTTTTTTCGGCAAGTTTAGGGAAGGCACTGCTGTACGGATCAACTTTGGTTTATTTATATTTACACCTGCAAGGAAAACACAAATTGTTAAAATCTCAATTAAAATGTCAATTGGTTTGATCTCAAATCAATATTATTTCCAAAGTTACTTGTACCATATTCTTATTATAATTATGCTTTTATGTCAAAGATTTATGTTTTACCTCTGGCACAGTAGTCTTCATTTCTGAAATGCTTAGAGCAAACACGCATAGCTTCTATCACTGGTTTTCCCAGAAGCAAAACTCTTTCCCAAGCTCTCCTTCTATCCATCAATTCTTCCTGTCCTAGGCTATTTACCACTTTAACGGAAATGCCGCTCTTACTTTTGGGAAAAGAATGAAAATGCAAATTTCTGTCCGCACCCTTCCGGGAATGGCAATCGTATACACAACAGTTTGTGTATTATTTTGTTGTAGTTGACGTGGATGCCATTATAACATCAAAATAACAGTCCAAACAATTCAAAATATTAATGTAACTAGTCCGATTTAACAAATTTCACACACAAAACGATTCTGAAACTCGACACCAATGTAAACAAACGGATGGCTGATAAACCATTACTCATTAAATGAGCTTACATAATTTCCACCAGGCGGCGCATGGACTTTTGCAATCGCCAATAATGTGACTTTCTTGTGAGCACGTCACAGCAGCTGTTTGCAGAACGATCTCTCAGATCGATGCGCCCAAAAACGTTTTTATTATATAGTGTGGAAAAATTTACTTTTTTATATATTTTTACGCATTATTAGCTTATATTATTGGTAAGTACAAGTAATATTTTAGATAAATAAAGTTGTTTGCTGATTTTCTCACAAAGATCTGTCGGATACATGCGCCCGATATTGTAACATTTTGCAAATTGTTTCAGATTTACGTGAAATAATGGTTTCAAATCGTAAATTATATAACCCGGAGTATCCTAGAGATCAAGAAATCCTTCTGAGTATGCTAGATAATGACGATGACAATAAATATGAATTCTCGGAATCAGAGAGTGAAATCGAAGACGAAGTTGAAACCAGGGTAGAAAACTCCGAAAACGAACAGTCAGCAGAGTCTTCCAGCGAAGAGGAGGAGCAACAGGACTTCTTTATTGGCAAGGACAAAATCACTAAATGGACTAAGCGGAAAAAATCTTCAAAAATTCGTAGTCACAATATTCTGACTCAGCTTGCAGGAGTTAGGGGTATAGCTAGAGAGGCTAAAACACCTATTGAAGCTTGAAAGTGCCTTATAACTGATAATATGTTGGATTTAATTGTTACTTGGACTAATCAAAGAATAGAATCAATATCTCACAAATTTCAACGTCAAAGAGATGCAAAAATAACAAATAAAGTTGAAATAAAAGCTTTCATTGCTCTATTGTACCTTGCAGGTGTACTACACAATAACAGGTTGTCTTCAGAAGAGATTTGGGCAACAGATGGACACGGTATAGAGTTTTTTCGACTAGTTATGTCAATTAAAAGGTTCAAATTCCTGATAAGGCCAGCCAGCTAAGTACGGGATAAAAATATAAGCTCTAGTAGATGCACGTCATTTTTACACTTACAATATGGAAATTTACGCAGGCAAGCAGCCAGAAGGAGAATATCATGTTAGCAATAAGCCCGCGGATGTTGTAAAGAGACTGGTATCGCCTATACATAAGACAGGAAGGAATATCACGGCCGACAATTGGTTCACTGATGTTGACCTAGTTTCTTATCTAAAAGGAAAAAAACTGTCTTTTGTGGGTACCATAAATAAAAATAAAAGACAACTTCCCATGGATTTTGTAGCCACAAAGCAAAGAGTAGAAAATAGCAGTTTATTTGGTTTTTCAAATGATGCCACCTTAGTTTCTTATGTGCCGAAAAAAAAATAAGAATATCACGCTAATTTCAAGTTTCCATACTGATGACGCTATTGACGAGAGTACTGGAATTAAACGTAAACCCGAGATAATAACGTTTTACAACGAAACCAAATCTGGGGTGGACGTTGTAGACAAGTTGTGTGCATCCTATAACGTTGCCCGGAATATAAAACGGTGGCCCATGGTCATATTCTTCTCTATGCTGAATGTGACAGGAATAAATTCTCAGGTAATTATTGTCAGGAACGGAGAAATAGTTAAAAGGAGACGTTTATTCCAAAGAGAACTAGCTACCGAACTGGCATCAGATCAGCTAAAAAGAAGAAGTTTGAATAGGGTTTGTATTCCCACATTACTGCAAACAAAATTGAGATTTCTAAATTCAGAAGTTGTCCAGAAGACCACACGTGAATTGTCAGATGACGAAAACAATGTCAATATCAGTGACACCAGAAAAAGAAAAGCATGTATGCCCTGTAAAACAGAAAAAAGAAGAAGAGTAACAAACTATTTTTGTAAGGTTTGTAATGAAGGTCTATGTCTTCAGCATGTTGTCTCTATTTGTCAAAGATATTTTGAAAACAGAGAAACTGTTGAGAACTCTAGCTCAGATTAAACTACAAGTAATATTCTAGTTTTAGTTTGTACTTAATATTATATATTTTACAGTTAAGACGAAAATGATATTCCTATTTTTATCAAATTTGTTTTCTAGAACTTGTTCTTATATTATAATATGTTTGTAATATAACAATATACATATTTCTTTGCTCACTTGAGTTTTTGTTACCTTTATATTGCAATTCATCTGTGAGATACATTGCGCCCGATCTTGTTTCAAAACTAAGTGCGCCCGGCGGAAGGTTAAAAAACAAAACAAATGTAGCGCGTTTTATAATGTAACACATTAACTGAATCTCAACAAGATATACTTCAATGATTTGGCGAAAATTTTATTGCAGTAGATAATACTCATGGGCTAAACTCTTATGATTTTCTACTGACAACTGTACTTGTAATAGATGATTGGGGGGAGGGATTTCCTGGAGCATGTTGGTTGTCAAATAGAGGATATATTAATGTATAGAATTTTTTTTGACGAAATTAGAAACAAAATTGGGTGTGTTGAAACTAATACTTTTATGACAGACATTACACATGTCTTTTATAAAGCTTGGGTTGAAGTAATGGGACCTGTACCAAATCAGATTTTCTGTGCATTGCATATTGACCTAGCCTGGCAGTCAAATCTAAACAAAATAACAGATTTGGATAAAAGACAAGTTATGTACCACTCATTAAAAATTTTGCAAACTACCGTATCCGAAAGCGACTTTCATAATATATTAATTAATATAATGAATGCTGCTGATGAAGCTCTTTCTAATTTTGCACAATACTTTAGGGCAAATTCTAATCATAATTATAAGAAATGGGCATATTGTTATCGAAAAAGCTTGGAATAAATACAAATATGAGGTTGGAGAGCATGCATAAAACGTTGAAATATTTGTATTTAGATGGGAAAAAAGTGAAGAGATTGGATAAGGGTCTTTTTGTTTTGAACAAATTTATCAGAGATAAAATAGTGGAAAGAGTTATAAAACGTGTAAAAGGTAAAAATAACTTTCATATAAAAGAAATTAATAAGCGACATAGAAGGGCTCAAAATAACACAATCAAAATGAATAATTTAGTTACTAAAACGTGGCAAATATAATCAGATAATGACATATATGAAGTTAAATCTGTAGCCATTAGTCCTTGCTTTATTTTAAAGTGTGATTTATGTGTTCACAATTTTACATGCACCTGTGTAGATCTTTATGTGCACAATACAATCTGCAAACATATTCATTATCTTTCATTACTTTCCACCACTAATATTTTAATGGAATCAGAATGTGAGGATACCATACAAAACAATTAAAATGAAATTAGTACCCATCTAAGCACCTTAAGTCAAAGTATTCCATCCAGCAGCGACAATAAAAAAATATTATTGGACACTATTTTCTCTGAAACGGAAAAGTTAAATACACAGGCTGCCACTTCTAATGATTTGCAATGCGTTAAGTTTACTCAAAAAAGAAAATGTGATTGTTAAAAAAACTCAGAAACATGAGCAGATTAATTCTTTTGCATCAAGCTCTAAAAGTGAACCTGCAAATAAGAACATTTCGAAACAGGTCAATTTTTGCAGCACTAAAAAAGAAAAGTTTCTAAAAAACAATTTTTACAATACCCAAGCATTGCTGAATGAAATATAATCCTAAATAAACTGAATTTATATCTAATTCCTATATTAATGATCACGATTATTTGTAAGTAGTTTAAATTGTATTTTGAAAGCAAATAAATCTATTATAATTTGTACTTTGATACTGGTTTTTATGTCCGCGAAATATTGCAATATGCTGTATATTTCATGTTTATAAAAATTAAATTCCAAATTTTCTAAGTAAATTTCGTTCATTCATTGATGGTATGTTTTTAATCTTCATATGTACATTATTATTTAATTTCTTTAATTAAACTTTGTACACGTTTGTATACCAAAGTTTTTGTGTTTTGGAAAATCTTGTGAGAAATTTGAACAGTTTAAAAATATTTTAATGATTATATTTTTAACAGTTGATTAAAAAGCAATGTGCTACAAAATGAATATTTGTCATTTTTAAAATCATGATTTGTAAAACATACTGAGAGATGTTCGAGTTTACAATGCGGAATTAGAATGATACAAAAAACAAAAAGGAAAACACACGAATACATAGATAACTTTTCCTAAACGTATATTGTAATATTTGATTTTGTCTATGGTTAGGAAGACATTCCAGTTTAGGACTACACTTGGCAACGTTGGTAAAGAGAGCTACATTTAGACGCTCCTAATTTTACATTTGTTTTTCTATTTATTATCCATGAAACCCAAACTTTTTTATTAAAATAGTAATGTTATATTTTATTGTGATTATATTCACTTATTTATTTTATTTTATTTATTTGGGATACAAACAGGACAAACCCATAGAAGTATCCACTAATAGTTACACATAATTTTACAAATTAGGTAAAAAAGAAAATATAAATACAATCATATAACTACATTAAATAAAAATAAATACAAGTATACAAAGAAAAGAGAAAAAAAGAGAGAACAAGAGTAGGTAATAAAACAAAATTAAATTTGCAAAAAATAGTCTTTCAGTAGTTTTTTAATCGAACCTGCACTGTGGTGAAAAATATCCATTTCAACAATACTGGACAATTTATTGTAAGTATTTGTTATTCTGTGAGCAGGAGAATTTAGAAAATAATTGGTGAGTGCCTGATGTGTGATAAAGGTATAATTGTTTCTAGTTGAGTGGCTGGGAATACGAAGTGTTATGAAATTTGTAAGTTCAAGGCAATCTATATTGTTATCGAGGATTTTGTGAATAAACAGTACATCCGCAATTTGCCTACCATGATCTAGTGAAATTATCTTTAAATTAGAACGAATACGTTGCCTATCCACACCGGGATAAAATTTTCTTTCACAATATGAAATTAGCTTGTTCTGGACTGATTCTAATTTTGAAATATAGACTGAATAACGCGGGTTCCAAATAGTAGAACCTAACGTTAATATACTATTTACGTATGCCATATATAATGATCTAACGGTAAAAGGGTTTTGAAGCTCGAAGCATGTTCTATATATGAAGCCCAACTGCTGATTAGCTTTTCTAGTTATATTACAAATATGCCGATCGAAAAGTAATTTAGAGTCTAAAAGAATACCAAGATCCCTAACTGTATCTACAGCGTGTAATACGCTATTAGAAACTTCATATGTGTTGTAGTTCAAGTCTGAATTACAGCGAGAAAATTGTATATAATTACACTTTGAGACATTTAAAAACAAATTATTCCTCACACAGTAGTCGGATAAATTGTCTAAGTCTTCTTGCAATCGAACTCTGTCGTAAGTACATGAAATTGAGTGATATATTTTCAAATCATCGGCATACATAACAAACTTAGCAAATTGAAAGCAACTAGAGATGTCATTTATATATAAAATAAAAAGTAAATGACCTAAATGGGACCCCTGAGGTACTCCTGAAGTAGTTACCACAGCCTTAGATTTAAGAGCACCTAAAATTACTTATTGAGACCTATTTCTGACATATGAGTCGAACCATCTTAATAAATTACCATGTATACCTACTTCAGAAAGTTTTGAGACAAGGACGGAATGATTTATTTTGTCGAAGGCCTTACTGAAATCAGTATACACAGAATCAACGATTTGCCTATCATTTAGACTTTTAAGTATGTATTCAACGTATAGGAATAAATTTGTATCTACCGAACGTTTTTTCATGAAGCCATGCTGTTCAATGTTAAGTAGGTTTTTTACGTCATGATAAAGGAAATCAAAAATAATACTTTCAAACACCTTACTAAAGATGTTTAATTTAGAAATAGGTCTATAATTTTCAACTTTATTCTTGCTTCCAGATTTATGAATTGGTGTAATAAAGGCTGTTTTCCATGTATCAGGAAATTGACCTGAATTGAGAGATTTATTAAATAGCAAAAATAATGGCTCAATTAGCGATTCCTTACAATTTTTAATAAAATCAGTAGGTAATTCATCTGGACCTTTATTGGGTAAATTTTCAATTTTTTTATCAATAGTTTCACGAGTAATTGTGTAATTAGAAATATTCAGTGGTGTGCTAGTATACATATTACCAAAGTTACTAGCATCACCACTTACAAAAACAGAAGAAAAATAATCTGAAAATATATCACAAATTTTCTGTAAGTCGGTTGTAGGGCTCTGAGCAGTGAGCAAGTTATTAGGGAAATTATTTGCTTTTCTTTTGCTTTTTACAAATTGCCAAAAATATTTAGAATTATGAATAATATTCGTTTCTAGAGTAGTCAAGTATTTTTTATAATCTTCATTTATTAAAAATTTTGATTTGCCTCGTAAAATTTTGAATGCTAAGTAATCTAAATTATTATGGTATTTCTTCCATCGACAGTGAAATTTAATTTTTTCTTTAATCACTTTTATTGTAGAAGAAGAGAACCAATGAGGGTATTTTTTATAATAGCTGGGATATTGAGGTACATGTAAGTGAACGATCTGGTCAATAATATTGTAAAACAGATTAATTGCTTTATTTATGTCAATTGAATGAAATTTAGCTGCCCAGTTAACACTACCTAAAAGTCGGTTAATTTCGTGATAATTTGCCAACTTAAAATTCCAGCGATATTGATTAACAACTCTAGTACAAATATTGAAAGGAATATCCATATCGAATTCCAAGGTACAGTGGTACTGATCCTCGGGAACTAATGGATTAGATGAAAGACGTAAATTTTTGATAGAAAAACCACTGCTAAATATGAGGTCTAGAGTGTTGCCAGATATATTCACATTTGGGTTATACTGAACCATATCAACCAGAGACATAGTGTCGACTAATAAGCTAGATCTAGGATTAATATAATTATTTGGCTTACAATAATCTCCCCCGCTCAATAACCATTTAATTTCGGGAATATTGAAATCTCCACATATGATGAAAGTATCGTTAATATTATTTAAATAAATATCAATAAGCTTAGTACAGAAAAAGTTTAATGCAGCCATGTCTCTGGGAGGAATGTAAACACACCCTATATGCACCTTACGAAGTCCACTAAGAGGAACGATGGTGACCCATACATCCTCTGCTTCTGACCGCCAAGAATCCTCAGCATAACTAGTTAACTCTTCGGAGACGGCTATGAGGACACCACCTCCTGTATGTTTTGTTGAAGAACTCGTTTCCCTGTCTCGTCGATACACTTTGTATGATGAAAAAATTTCTTCACTTAATACGGATGCATTTAGCCACGTTTCCGTGAGACAGATGACATTTTGCTCACAATTTAGTATATTTTGAAATATAGTGGTAATTTTTGAATTTAGTCCACGGACATTTTGATATAAGAAAGACAGCGTAGAATCACCCGCCATATCAGTGATTAAAAATATATAAATTAGGGTGTGAGTACAAAGTTAATTGATGTTTAAGCTAATCGATCAATATCGCCATCACAAGATATTTTTATTATTCGAGACCTATCATCTTTGCGCGCATATATGACTCCATTTCTTGTCCAAATATATTTAAATTGTTTGGATTTAGCGACTATTTTGGTTTCTCGCAGTAGTTTTTTATTTTTTAAGCTCAAGTGTACATTGATATATAATTTTTCAGAGATATTTGCTACTTTCAATCCTGCAACACTTCCATATTGACGACGCTTAGCATTTGCTGCAGCCAAAAATGCATCTCTTTTCATTTTCTTAGAGAATTTCAGAATAATTGGTCTGGGAAGGTCTGTTCTAGGAGTTAAGGAACGGTAAAAAGAATCAATATCGACGTCAGAGATTGGAAGATCGATTGCCGAGCCTATCGTGGAAACGATATCTAAGATATTCTCATTATCTCTAAAAGGGACTCCACATATCTCAACATCATTAGCCCTTAGCTGTTGCTCCAATAATAAAAAATATATTCGTTTGTGTTGTGTTTTGTCCACACCATATTCCGATTACCTCCATAATTGGAACAACATGAATATCGACGTTGAAGGATATGATAAGAAAAAGATAAAAGGGGTGCTAATTTTACCCCTCGGGAAAATCAAATACAGCTAAGTTTGGTTTGTAGATATAAGCATATTATTGAAAACAATAAAAACGGACGCCGTGTCGACATCAGAAAAGAATGACATCACAATTTACCAGAGCTTGCCCAGAATTTGTGTTATCTGGGTATTCCAGTTCGCCTTCAATTTGTTGTAAAATATTCAAAACTGTGTTTCTGTAAAGCCTAAACCTTTTAAAAAAACTCAACTCGTTCATTTCGGTAGTAATTACATCTGTTATGTACCCTTCTTGGAAACCCATATTCAATGATATCGAGAACATCGATGTCGTCCTAAAATAAAGTCATTTTTTTAAACGACTTGATTTTGACAATAAAACCAAAGGAAAAAAGCCAAAATTAATTAATAAAAAAGAACAAGGAAGTCCGTTTTCTGTCCTTGCGTTTTCTCTACTTTTTAGATGGCCATCAAAACAAAAAATATAACCTTACAAAACACTTTAGTAGAATTTAAGTTCTGAAAATCCACGAATTAATAAAGTGAACCTTAAAGAAGCATTAAACGACACTTAAGTTTTGGTGCAATATAAATTCGCATTTTAAGAATTCCTTAGCGCTAAGGCTTCCTCTAAAAAGTTGGTGCAATCGGGCATTGAAGTAGAAAAAGAAAAACTTCAACAAATGACGAGAAGAAATGATTTAACCCTTAAACGCCTAGGGTAACCATATGGTTACGCTAGTAAACTACTTTTAAACTGCTCCTACATATCTTATGTTGACTTCTGGCGCACAGATGGCAGCATATGTATGTTCATGATTCAATCAAGTATTGCAACTTTCACTGGAACGTCATTTTGCTGTCATCCACTTTTAAGTATTTAGGTTGTAAATTGTGACTCTCCAAATAAGTGTTAAAAAACGATGGAGCTTCGATTTGAGTAAGTATATCTCCTTTACTATAATTCCTACAAATTATATTATTATTGTGATAATATAAGAACATACTGTAGTATCATGACCTAACCCTCAAATTATCCACCAATATGTACTGCTTTATGTGAGATGAGGCTTTTGTTTATGTTACCATACGGTAACGCTAGTCGTTTAGGATGTCATAAAAATAATATTCTATAATAGCTACTATTTACTTACAGAAAGGGATTTACTCTTCAAGAAGCCCTCGAAATTGCCTACAATGACGATGTTCAATACATTTTCATTGAACCGCCAGACCCGAACGTACTGACGGATGAAGATTCAGGCGAAGAGGATGAAGGTGGCCTTTTAGACAATTTGCCGGGCTCACAGTTGCGAGCTAAAGCTGAAGTTGTTTTATCCAATAAAGATCGCATTGGAAATTTTGCCGAGCCTAACATAGAACCTGAAATCAACGAAGCCCTGCAGGAACCAGTTAAGACTTCTATTTTTAGTCCCGTAAAAGAAACAGAATGGATTCAAGGTGATCTTATGTATAATGAAGCTCGAATATTTCCAGCTGGTTCTTATACGAAATACAGAGATTTATTACCAGTAGCACTTTTTGAACAAGAAATATGTAATTCGAGTTATTATTCTCTCCAAACTACTTTTGGAAACAACAAACCTATCTGCCACATCTCGGAAACTTGCAGTTTGATAGCCAATATACTAGAGAAATATAAGAAGTTGATCCCGAGCACTAATTTTGCCATTTTGACCAGAATGGTACTTATAGTATTCACTTGCTTCAAAACTTGCCGCTAGTGGTTCAACAATATTTCTACTAAGTCGAAAATGTTCCATAAAAACTTGATCACTATATTGGGGCACTATTATACGTAGGTAATTTTCATTGTTTTGCCTTAATTCAATAATATCATCACTTTCAATTGAAAATCCAGAAAAATCACAATCTCCTCCCATTGCCTAAAAATTTATTAACAAAAGAATAATGTGAGGTCAGATATTTGAATTAAATTGATTCAGAATTAAAAATTCTGGTAAAATCCTAGAAAAACGACTCGGAATCAATTCGGTACTTAATTTACTAGTTGTTGGAACACTGCGCTATAAGTTCTGAATTTTAAATTCGATTTGTTGGAACGATAAAATAGCTTTGCGCAAACTCTCCAAAGTTCGGAACGGTTATGAACTTTTGTTGGAACAAACCTCAAGTATTTGCAAAGTTAACATTCACCTGACATGCGCAGTGTTTTGTTCTTGGTTTTATGGTTATATCATAGATGAATAATATATAATACTTTCTCTATGGGTTTATGTTTTTATACTATATTGTTTATGCTTTATTGTTACCGTTCCCTAAGTAAATTTTTCAGGATGAAAACGACCAGAGACATAAAAAACATACTGTTTCATTTAAAAATGGATATTAATATTAACTTAGATAGATACTTGTTGTGTATTAGGATAAATGGTGAACCCATCTTAAGCGATGACGGTAAAATTAACGTTTCCATTATAAATGGTAAATATCATAGATACCTATATAAAAACGATTAAATATCAGTTCTCTAAGTATATCATATTCCATTTATTAATTTTATTTATTTACATTCGTTTAGATAATACAATGATTCATCTTGAGACAACTGAAAACGTTTCAAAACACTTCGAAATTGTAACATGTGAAGAAACAGTAAATACCCTTGAATACACTAATAATGATTGTGAAGAGATCGTGGAGTTCAGCTGCAATCAAAAATCGAATTGATCTTTATAAAAAAAATAAAAAAATATTTAAAAGCACGCAGCCAGTAGAGAAGATAAGAAAAGTTGAAGAAAAAAATGAATCATCCCAGTCTGAAAAAAAAGCAAAACAAACTCATTAATGTCATGCAAAAAAGAGATGAAAAAAAGGATAATGCGCGTGAAAGGTGTCATCATGAAAGAATAACAGAAGCTCAGGAGACACGACAAGTATACACCGAAATTATGCAAAAACTAATGGATAAGTTATCAAAAAAATTGTTTTTCATAATTTATCTGTTAATAAGTTTATAGAGAAATATTTCTTAGTTTCACCTAGCTTTTATTTTTAAAGAATGTATTTATTTTCGTTTGTTTTCCAAAAAAATTTAGCTATGTTTTTTTAATTCATCTTTTAAAAGTTTATAGATAATTATTTTTTGTTTTTCCTAGTCTTTGTTTCTAGAAGATATATTTGTTCATTTGTTTTGTTTGTACATATCATTTTTAGTTGGTACCCCATTTTTAATAAAAACCATTATTGAGTTTACTTTTTATTTATCTGTTTTGTTTGCATAACATATCTCTTATTTCTTTAGGGCATCCTTGAACACCATGTTTTGGTGTGAACCAGTTTTTTTGACTTCAATAAAAAGCAGTAAATTTATAACTAATTTATTTCATTTACAAACAATTCATGTGCTAATCTATCTCGTACATTATTTCCATCTGCATTTTCCTGGCCATCACCAGCAACTTGAACATTATCTACATTATTTAATAAAAATTCCATACCCTCTTGCAAATCATTAATATTGTCTGAGTCCTAGAGATTTATAAAAATATTGTACAGCACACAGCATGCATTGATTGTTGCAATTAGATATGTTGTTCGCATATCTAAATATTTTAATCTACGAAATCTACCGAATAGTAATCGAAAGCTACGTTCATAGACTATGAAATACCATGTAAAAACTGTGAAGGGGTCTACATCGGACAAACAAGTCAGTATTTGAAAAACAGAGTAAATAGTCACAAATATGACAAACGAAACAAAACGGCACTCACTATCCATGTTTCAGAGAACCAACACGAATTTGATTTCGAAAATACAAAAATTCATCGAAGTGAAAACCATACAAAAAAACGCGAAGTTCTAGAAATGATAGAAATACAAAGAAAAACCAGTTCCGTAAATTTAAAGACTGACACAAAAAACCTTAGTAAAATTTATAATAACATTATAAAATCTTAGAAATATTGAGAAACACGTGGCACATTCCAAATATAATAAATTTATTACCACACCCTATATAAATATAAAATCCTTTGCAATAGCAGTCAACACAAAAACGACAAACAAATTAAAACCTCGTTACGCCTGCTTTTATTGTATAGAACAAATACTCGTATTCCAATACAAATTTTCATCAATGACTGTCATATTTTTAAAATGTTCGTTTTGTTTGTGTGTGAGTTATATTCTGTTATGTGATACGTCCTAAACAGCTATAAAATATATTGAATAATTAAATGAACGTTCTGTCGAAGGTAAGATTTATTTGTTTTGCTATTAAGATTCTTTTTGTAACTTGTACCATTTCTTTTAGTTTTAACAAAAATTTTATTTCTGATGAAGGTCATGGAAAGACCGAAACGTTAAATAAAAATGTATTAACTACTAGTTATATGTCTTAAAAAATGGTCTTCAATCCCAAGAATACAAAATAAACAATATATACGAGGGCAATTCATAAACTAACCTCCGGTTGATTGAAAAAAATACACCAAGTTAAGTAAAAATATTTTAATATATACATCTTACAACTACATCTTTGCACTATTTTTCGACATAGTCTCCATAACGATTGAGGCACTTATCGTATCTCTTCACAAGCTTTGAAATTCCTTCTGCATAAAAATCACCCGCTTGTGCCTTGAGCCAGCCTGTGACCGCATCTTTGAGCTCTTCGTCGTCATCAAACCGCTGGGACTCGAGCCATTTCTTCATATGCATGAAGAGGTGATAATCGCTGGGCGCCAGATCTGGGCTGTAAGGTGGATGGTTGAAAACGTCCCACTTGAAGGACTCAAGAAGGGCTGTTGTTCTGCGAGCAGAGTGAGGACGGGCGTTATCGTGCAAAAAAACGATACCGGAAGTCAGCATACCACGGCGTTTGTTCTGTATAGCCCGTCGTAATGTTTTTAGTGTTTCACAGTACACGTCTTGATTAATGGTCGTCCCACGTTCCATGAATTCAACCAACAACACCCCTTTGGCATCCCAAAACACCGTTGCCATCAGCTTTCTGGCAGAAAAATCTTGCCGGGCTTTTTTTGGTTTGGTAGGCGAATCTGAATGTGCCCACATCTTTGATTGTTCTTTTGTCTCAGGGTTCACGTACTTAATCCAGGTTTCGTCACCGGTCACGATTCTGTTTAACAATGGTTCTCCTTCGTCCTCATGACGTGACAGAAAGTCTAATGCAGAGGCCATTCTTTGACTTTTGTGGTGGTCGGTAAGAATTTTGGGCACCCATCGTGCACAGAACTTACGGTAACCCAATCTTGCTGTCACTATCTCGTACAAAAGAGTCTTAGAAATCTGTGGAAAATCAGTAGACAACTCCGCCATTGTGAAACGTCGATTTTCACGAACTTTCGCATCAACTGTCTAAACGAGTTCGTCAGTCACCAAGGATGGTCTACCACTCCTCTCTTCATCATGAACGTTTTCTCGTCCACTTTTAAATAAACGTACCCATTCACGGACAACTCCTTCACTCATAACTTTTGGTCCGTACACGGCACAAAGCTCACGATGAATAGCTGCTGCAGAGTATCCTTTGGCTGTAAAAAACCTTATAACAGCACGCACTTCACATTTGGCGGGATTTTCTATTGCAGCACACATTTCAAACTGCCACAAAAACTAAACTAGCGCAGGTACGATGTTCACTCGACTACGGCTTGATGCCGACTGACCTGCTGAGCGTGTGAATGCACAGATGGCGCGCTACTCCCCCCACTACCCGCACTGTGACCAATCGGAGGTTAGTTTCTGAATTGCCCTCTAATTAAATAAAAAAGACCAAGAACCAAAAAAAAGAAACTATATATATATATATATATATATATATATATATATATATATGTGTGTTGTTTTGTAATTCCAACCAATTTATTAGTGATTTGTGTATTTGGAATTCTATAAACTATTTATTTGTGAACTTATTTTTATTATTATTTAGTGTAAAAAGTATTTAGAAAAGAAAGTTGATTAACATCCTGTGGAATTTAAGGTTTGTTATAACTTTCAATGCTTATATAACTTTTCAATTAAAACATTTTTTTCTAATTTATTTAGATGAGCCGTGGTAATATTTGTGCCATTGCTACGTGTAAAAGCAATTAAAAAAAGCCAGATCCAGAATGCGAAAAGGTCATGTTTTTCACATTCCCTAAAGACCCCAAAAATATTAAAAGAGTGGGTCCGAAAGTGTTGCCGGAAAGAATATGCAGTAAATATTTTCTTTTAACTGATTATGAAGATGAAGTGCAAGCTCCTTTAATTAATTTTCAACCGAAAAAATTGGAAAAAACGGGTATGCTTGATAAAATAATTAAATTTATAAGTAGAAATTTGAATACTATATAGGTACGTGAGAGGTACATTTGAGGAGGGGGCCATAAAACTTAATCAATGAAATGCGAAAATACGAATTAGATGTGTTAGCAATACAAGAAACTAAACAAAAAGGGAAAGTAATTACAGAGATAGACGATTATATGTTCTTTAATAGTGGAGTAGATAATAGAATGCTGGGTACAGGGTTTATAGTAAGCAGTCAACTTAAAGCAAATATTATGGATTTTGAGGGAGTATCAGATAGACTATGTAGAATAAGAATCGAAGGAAAACACAGGAAAACGACATTAGTTAATGCGCATGCCCCTTCTGAGGACAAAGATGAAGACACGTAAGCAAAGTTCTATGAAGAACTGGAACAAGCAGTCAATAAAATACCGAAATTTGATGTTAAATGTGTAATAGGGGATATGAATACAAAAGTCGGACAAGAAGAAGAGTATATAAAAGTAACGGGAGGAAAAAGTAGACACGCACTCAGTAATTATAATGGCAAGCGACTCATAGAATTTGCTTTAGAAAATAAAATGAAACTCGTAAGCACGTCATTTGATCATAAGAACATCCACAAGGAAACCTGGTTATCACCAAATGGCAAAACAAAAAACCAAATAGATCACGTCTTAATAGAAATGAAGCACTTAAAAAGGGTAACAGATGTACGAAGCTATAGAGGAGCTGATGCGGATAGTGACCACTTTTTAGTAATTACAAAACTGAAACAAGATAAGCCACCTAGAATTGAACAAGATAATAGAAAACGGAAAAAACACGACCTAGAAAAATTGAAGGACGAGACCAAAGTAAATCACTTCCTACAAGAAATCAATAGAGAATTAAATTTAAGACCGTGCGTCGAGCAACTAGAAGAAGAATGGTCACAGATAGAAACTGTAATGAGAGATGTAACAAATAGGATACTAGGGAGCCCCAAGGGAAGAAAAAAAGATAAGTGGTTTGATGAACAATGAAAACAGGCGTTGGAAAAAAGAAATAAAATCAGAAAAAGACTATTAAAAAAAAAGTGAAGAAAATAGACTAGAGTATAAAAAAGCAAGGAAAGAAGTTAAACAAATATGCAGAAAGAACAAAAGAAATCACTTTGAAAGGGAATTATTAAAAATTGAAGAAGCTTATAAAAATAAAGAAGTGAGACATTTTTATCATGAAATAAGGGAAGGGAAAGGCCACAACCGGAAAGCACCTTATTTTTTGAAAAGCAAAGAGGGATACCTAATAGGGGATAGGGAAGAAAAAATAAATAGATTTGCACAGTATTTTGAGGAATTACTAAATGATGGTGATTAAGAACTAGGCGAAAATGATAATGAATCGGAGGAAGAAAATTGTGATGAGGAAGATCTAGCCATAACGGTCCCAAAAAAACTGGAGGTGACAGAATGCTTAAAACATATGAAGAATAATGAAAGTGCAGGAGAAAACAATATTCCAATAGAAATTTTAAAATATGGAGGCGAACAATTAACGGAGAGAATATGGCAGTTGTTGAAACAAGTATGACGAAAAGGAAAAATCCCTAAAAATTGGAACGAGGCATTAATAATTCCAATCCACAAAAAAGGTCCTAAGGAAGAATGCGATAACTACCGCGGAATAGCACTTTTAGATGTAACACAAAGTTCTGGCAAAAATACTTAAAAATCGTGTTAGAAAACATACGAGTGGGAAACATCGAGCGAAGAAATATGCATGTTGAGGCCGACTGTTTTACAATTGAAGATGTTCGCTTTAAGGAATTGTTTCGCCTAACCAAGGATATGGCACAGTTCATACTTAACGGTATTATAACTCTTTTATTCCAGGGAAATAACCCAGTAGCTATAGCACCAACCACAAAATTTACTGCCGCATTGCATTTTTATGCTACTGGAACTTAACAGAGGGTCATTGGCCAAAGCGATAATGTCTCAATGGCACAACAAAGTAATTATAGAGCCATTGAAGAAGTAACTGGAGCAATAATTAATACGTATGCGGCCGAATGGATTCAGTTTCTTGTAACTCCCGAAAGAAAAAATACCATTAGGCATAGGTTTATGGTGGCCAAACATTTTCCAAGAGTAATAGGCGTTATAGATGGCATTCATGTTGAAATTATCAGACCTACAGTTGAAGAACATGCATTTTTAAACCGTAAAGGTTATCACTCTAAAAATGTACAAACTATTTGTGACTTTGACTTATGAATTTTAAATATAAATGCTCGACATGGTGGGGTCAATCGCGACACCCACATTTGGAAAACTTCATCTGTAAGGCAACTAATGCCTTTACTTCTGACTAGCCATAATTTTATTGTATTTATAATTTCCGTTTCTGTGAATTGGGATTTAAACCTTTTAACGCTCTCTAAAAAAATTAAGATATTTAATTTTTTTCTAGTAAATATGTAAAAAACATTTATATTTACCTAAAATTACTATTTACAACTTGAGATTTTTGAATGTTTATTTTTTTTCTTCCCAGGAAAACTTCATTCTCAATGTATTTGAGATAAGATGATACATAATTTGGACTGTTGTACAACCTCCAATTCTTGAGAGCTGATTGATCTAAAAAAAATAAGCATAAGATTTTTATATTGTTTGTTGAAGTCAGGTCTAATAAAAGTTACTTACTAGTAAGTTTTCGTTAAATCCTCCTCATCTTTTAGAGGTAATATAAGAAGTATATCTGCTACTGGACCTCTATCGTTTGTTTGATATGATGCAGATTCAGTTCTGCTAATCATCATAGTGTACACTTTTTCTAACCAAGTGTTCAATTTTGAATTCAGGAGGCTAAGTTCGTTTAAAACCATTCTTTTAAAATATAAAATGCTTAATATTCATATCTAGGTCAAAAATTATAATATTTCCCTTACCATCATCACTCAAGGTTCCTTCCTTCAGAAGCAGGAGCTCCTGCCCCTTGAGCAGGGGTAGCTATTGAACCTTGTGCAGGGGTTACTGGATGGTGGGATACAACTGACCGCTTATATGACTGTGTTTCAGTTTCAGATAACACTAAAGTAAATGCTCACTTCAGTATGTGTTGAAAATTAATAAAAATTAATGTTTACCTATAGATTTGTCAGACCAATGTTTTTTCTTTCATAATCAGTTGCCTCTGGACCTACAAAATAAGTTAATTATTATAAATTGGAACCAAACAGCCGAAGTCAAGGTTGGCAATGAACACACAGAACCGACAAAGATCCTTAGAGGGGTCAGACAGGGATGCGTTCTCTCTCCACTCCTCCTCAATCTATACTCTGAAAACATCTTACAGGAGGCACTCGAGGAACGCGGCCTGGGTATTAGGGTGAACGGAGTGTGGGTCAACAGCATACGATACGCAGACGACACAATCCTAATTGCTCACAATATGAAAGACTTGCAGGATCTTCTTGATGCCGTGGGCGATAGTAGCAAAAGCTTGGGCCTCAATATCGACACCAAGAAGACAAAATTCATGATAGTTTCTCGCAAGCCGGAAGAACATGACAATGCAAGCCTAACACACAACAGATGTCCCATTGAAATGGTATATAAATTTAAATATTTAGGCACGTGGCTATGTGAAAGCTGGACGTCTGAAACGGAAACAAATACCGAATCGAAATTGCCCGAAGCACATTTATGAAATTCAGGAAAGTTCTTACCAACACCGATGTTGATCTCGACCTAAGAATCAGAGTTGTAAAATGTTACGTGTGGTCAGTGTTACTGTACGGTATGGAGGGCTGGACGCTAAATGTAAACACCATGAATATACTAAAAGCCTTCGAAATGTGGACCTATAGGCGAATACTGAAAGTCCCATGGACGGCCAGGAAAACAAATGAGGTGGTCCTAATTGCCGAAAACTATCAAGCGCAGAAAAACGGCATATCTAGGCCACATAATACGGAATGAAAGATACCAATTCCTACAATTAGTAATCGAGGGAAAGATTGAGGGGAGCAGAGGAGTCGGTAGGAAGAAGATGTCATGGCTCCGAAACGTGAGACAATGGACAGGGCTGAGAACAGTAGGAGACCTATTGAGCACGATCAGAAATAAAGAAGAGTGGGTACATGTGATCGCAAACATCCATTAATGGATAAGCAGTGGAAGAAGAAGAAGATTATAAATTAACTTACAATTTATATTATATTTTCAAATTCATATAAAATTTCTTTTTATAGAAACCTTCCAGATAGCACATAACTTTTTCTACTGTAGGATAGATGTCCCTATCCTCATCAAAAGTTTCTTTTTCTTCATCAGATGAAGAATATCCTCTGGTTTTTTTCATTTTCTGCATCCCCTGCCTCTGAGATCAGATGCTGATGATAAATCGCTCGTCATTTGGGCTTGACAGCCTTTTTTTGAGCAACATTAAAATCATCTGAAAAAATGTAACTAAACTATAAATAAAATGTAGAATAAAAAAACTTACCATGTTCTCCCAGTGAAACGTAAGGGAAGACTTTCTAATGCGCTTTTGGCGAATAACAATTTTTAAAGTAATGTGAAATTTTTGTTTTCTTGAAATTCTTAGGTGGCCAGAAGCATTCAATAAAATTTTTACACCATTCTATTGGTACTGCCTCCACAGCATCCTCATCGATGAATCTTACAATAGCCTACGTCCTCTCAGCCAGTTGTAAAAAGAAATTCATGATGATATAATTAAATAATAGCGAGGATGTTCCAAAATTAGAGAAATATTTTAAGACCATTATTTTTGAGATCTTATAAAATTCTATATAAAGTTACTCCTAGTTCCGTTAGTTAAAATTGACAATTTCCCTAAAATATATACCTACAAACAACGCAATTATCTATGTATAATCGTAATTATCCATGTATGGTTGCCACTTTGATAAATAAACTGTTATTTTTATGACTAAGTTATTTTTTTTGTATTAAAAAACTAACACTTCTATCAAAGTGAATCAATATAGTAGCCTTTTGTCCTAAAAATGGTTGAATTTTATAAGTAGAATAAAAAAATAACAAAATGTAAACAATAACAAATTTTAGTAGTGGTGTCCCAGTAACAATCAAATATTGAAATTCTGATGGGTAGTTATCGATGTAAATACAAAAAACCTAGTTTTGACACAAACCAATTGATTTCTCAAAAACCTGATACATTTACATTCTTATAAAATTTGACCAATGACATGAGGTCACCATTAAGTCCTCACCCTAAAATCAGGTTATTTTATGTACTCTTTTTTTTATAAAATGAGATTTTTTGCTAAACTATTCTATGACAGCTACATAGGTCACTCTATTTCAAGTAAACATATGCTGATTCATTTAGTAATTACCATGAGTCAATGATGTCCATTCAATCTAGTTAAATGCTTGAACTTTAGAAAATGCAATTTAAAAAAAAATGGTCTTAAAATAACCTTGTTCTAAGACGATGAAGTGGTATTTTTTGTTTGTTTTTTGTGTAACATAAACCTGAAGACCACGCGAGCACAATGAATGGCAATGTCTGAGTGCTGAGGTTAATCTGCACAGTACCATATACATACGGTGGTTCATTTCAAAACTTTCCACCACGAATTTCTTGAAATGAGGATTAAAAGAAATTACCGGAAAACAATTTATTGAGGGGGACAACTTTTTAAGAAAAAATCACATCGCACACTACCCTCTGAAAGCACTCCGTTAAAAATCTTAAATGGTAAGAGGTATTGAGTGGTAGCTCATTTGAAAGGTCCTTTTAATTCTGTAATTTTGGATTTTGAGTTTTTTAAGATTTTTGAGTGTGAAAGGGGGCGATGCAATTTTTGCGTAAAAAGTGGCCCACCTCAATAAATTGTTTTACGTATTCCATTGATTTTAATATTTCAAGAAATTCAAGGTGAGAATTTTTGACATGAACATCCGCCTGTACCTGCAACCTGAAGAGCAGACATACTTAATTTCAAAGAAGATGCATAATGAATGTTGCCAATATTCTGATTATTTACATTTGTTTTACTTTTTGACATTTCACTAGGATACTTCAAATTTTACATTTCTGTACACCTCACATATGCAATAATGAAAATGAGATAAGTTTCCGTTTTGAAAGGTAAAATCATAATCTTTTTTTTAATCATTGACGTTTTAAACATATCAAGTTCATTATTAACTTTTTTAATAAAAGAAATGCCAAATAGTGATGAACTGCATGGTTTTTTAAAAAAATCACCGTTTCTTTTATAAACTAAGCCTATTATAACAATATTTCCTTGCAAAAATGTTAATTTCAATTGTTGTTCCAGTATTAAGGTCAGTAAATTGATCACATATCTTAGCTACGTTTACACGATATTTTTCAGTTACCATTATTTTAAATTGGGGAGAATGGCAATTTACTAGGAATGGACCGGAATAATGTTCAATCATAGACTTTCTGTTCTCCTTTAAGTCTAGTATTGAAACATATGTATTCCTTTCTTCATAAGTTCTACGAACAACTTGTTGAAGAAGCTTGCTAGTCTTACGAACTTTCCTTGTTATTTGTCGCATATGATTTTCAAAGGAAAAGCACTGAAATTATGAAGAGGGCCAAACATTTTTACACAATCATTCAAATGTAGAAGATTGTGAACATTGTAAGATATAAAATCAGAACCGTAAATTCTAATGGAATTAGATATAAAATGTTCAAAAAGCTTATTGGCATATTCAAAATAGGATTTGATATTACAAAATTAATTACTCGCTAGAATAAGGGTTGCTACACTAAGACGTAAGAAATTATTGCATGGTTCAGTTGATAAGACATTTTTGAACACAACTGGACCAGTATAAAGTAGTAGAAGTCTAAATTCCGAGGCTTTAAATCTTTTACTTTCCACTAATGAACGTAGTTTACGTGCAAATTCAGAAGGAATACATTTTTTTAATATTAAACATTGATTACTTATGGAATAAATATGTGATGCCCTCAATTTATTTGGAGGTTTACCGAAAATCCACTCAAATTTTTTATTACATAATTTGAATATTATTATATTATTACATCAAATGGAATATTATTATTCATATTAAAATTCGGCACATTTTCTAACACTGTGTTTCCAGTGTGATGTTCCGGTTGTTCTTTGTTTCAAAAAGATTCATTTGATCGTTTATGAAAACATTTTGTACAGGAAGAATATGCAGAATGGCTTTTTACATAGAGACTATATGCCTTCGCAGGTGCATTATATATAATCATGGAAATATTAAATTTGTGTATTTTAGAACCTATTATTATACCATTCTGATATAAATTAATACATTCATTAACAAAATCCTTAAAGAAATCATTAGCCTTAGGACTTTCGTTAGAAACTTCCTGATAATAAGATGTGGTAAAAATTTACTATAGTGGCGTGACTCAGAATTTGATGAAATGTTTTTCCTAGACTAATTTGGGTATGCTGATCAAGAATTTAAAAAAAAATTCACCGGAAATGGAAACTGAAAAATTTTCATTTTTATTTTTTTTTCTTCCCGTATTATGTTCTTATAAAAATGTTTATGCTATTATATTAACTAAAACGGATACACTTTGATCTGTGTCAGTGTGCCGGGGAGCGATTGTTTTTAATAGCAGGCTGTGATTCATCGAATCGTGTTTTGTTTATTTCTGTAATATTCTTGTGTCATTTTAAATTTGACTGAGTTTTCTGTTTCTCATTTAATCATAACTGGTTATATTAATCTTGACACGATTTTTAATTGGAGGAATTGTTCCGAGATTGTTGAGAAGTTGCAGGACTTTGGAGTAATTCCTAAAGACCGTGAAATCAAGTGCTCTCAACCATTCTGCAACGGAAATTTTAAAGTTATGAATGACAGCACGGTGTCCGATGGAGTTCGTTGGAGCTGTGATGGCACTGTTCGTTATCCAAAAACCAAGGCCGTGAAATGCAAAAAGAGGTACCTCATTTTATTATATTTACAATATTTATTCATGTATATATTAACCTTTGCCTTCTGTATTTTAGGGTTTCCATTCGTCACAACACGTTCTTCCACAAATCTAATTTACCTTTATGGAAAATTGTTGCATTTTGCTACCTTTGGGTTGAAAAGTGTCCCCTCAAGTTCATCATGAAGCAAATCAGAATTAGCAGCCGCACTGCTGTGGATTGGGCCTGTTTCTGCCGGGAGGTTGTGTTCGACGCCTTTATTAAAAAGGCTACGAAGATTGGTGGTCCAGGGAAAACGTAAGTATTTTTATTGATATGATTAGATTATATTAGGTTAGGTTAGGTTAATAATGCTCAAATAATTCTAAATTTTTCAGTGTTGAAATTGACGAATCAAAGTTTGGAAAACGGAAGTACCATCGTGGTCATCATGTGGACGGGGCTTGGGTATTCGGAGGATATGAAAGAGGATCTGGGAAAGTCTTCATGGTTGTTGTTGAAGATCGGACTGCTGAAACTTTGTTGGACTGCATTGAGCATTTCATTGAGCCTGGCACTACCATCTACTCCGACTGTTGGAACGGCTATTCGGGATTGAAAGACCACCCTAATTTTGAAAATCTTCAGGTGAACCATTTCCTTCATTTCAAGGATACTGAGACTGGAGTCCACACCAACAACATTGAATCGTCATGGCGGCATGCTAAGGCATCCGGGCCATATGCCAACAGACAAAAAGGATTTTTGGGAGGATACCTTGCTCGCTACATGTTCCTTAAATTCGTCAATGAGGTTGAACAGGATCCACTTGTTATTTTTTTTATGCTCGCTCGTGATCTTTATGATCCAGTGGCATTGAATGATGTACCTACATTTGAGAGAGAATGGGATGATGCGGAAGAAGATGAAGATGATGATAACATCGACGACGAATTTAATTAAATTGTTACGATCTTACTTATACTCTCATTATATTAACTTTTTCACAAAACTGTATAATAAAATTAATTCAAATTTTTTTTCAAAATTTTGAAGAAAAAAAAATTCGAAATTTCATTTCCGAATAAAATTTTTTTATGATTCGTGTTCAGGAAGTCATAATTAGTCTAGAAAAAAAATTTCATCAAATTCTGAGTCACGCCACTATAGTAAAATTTTTCCTAAGATGTTATACTTTGCTTTATCGGAGAAGGAACTACATTTGAAATGTCTCCATCTCCTACTGATCTTTGGTGAGAATGATCTAAATACAAAATAATGGAGACAAACTCAGACCCTGAACTTCTGCTCGACTCCGTTTTAGGCTCTAATGCGTTTTTTTACTTGGTCCTGTTATGATAAGAGCTGATATACCCTGTACTCTTATAGCAGCACTTTTTTGAATAAGCTTCTTTGAGGCTGCAGTTGATTTTTTGATGTTACCCGTTGTTGCTCTCTGCATACTTTTAAAATAACTATGCCATGAACTTACGTTACCAAATATCGCAAGTATGAAGTGAAGTCACTCATCAATCACAGTTCTCAATTGCATGCACAAAAACCGGCGTGGCAGCAATAATAACTTCTTGGCATGGCGGAACCTGCAAAAACAAGGGATTAACATGTTAGGTTAGAAATAAAAAAAGTTTTTAACAATCTCTCTCCAGTCCTTAAACGTATGCAGTTTTGGTCGTAATATATAAACATTCCTACCTAAATATAAAGTCAGAATAGCTTCGTACATCAACAATTTCTAGTTATACCGTTAATTATTTGATTCAATAGCCTGACCGTCAAGTTGTTTATCATCAACTGAATTAATGAGCGGTGTGAATAAAAACGAGTACGACGAGTATTTACTTACAAGTAAAGTGTAACGAGTATTTAAACTCCAAGTAAACCGATGTGAATAAAGCGTCGAGTTTACTTGTGACCGTGTACTCGTCAACCCGAGGGTATACTAGCAAGTATTTACTCGCGAGACAACTGGATTCACAAAAAAGGCAAGTAAATACTTGTAGCGCCACACAGACTACGCATCATTTCCTGTTGTGACTTGTTCTGTTTTCGCCGCTAAACTAACTTGACTCCCCGTCAATACTCACAAGTCAGTTGTCGTTCCCGTTTGTTTTTGTCCACTTGCAGCTATAGATGAAAGTAGTGTGACTTCCGGTTGTGACAATAGAGCTGTTTTTGTAGCGTTATTGAAAGACTTTAGTGTTGTGCTAAATAAATCCATGTTGCCTAAAGTTGCATCTGCTAAAGAGAAGGCATGGGGATGTTTAGCCGACCAGTTTTCGAAAAACGTTGGGAAGCTAACTAGTGTTGGACAGTTAAAAAAGCTATTGAACAATATGAAAACCGCAGTCAAGAAAAAAACTGATGTCAACGCAACTGGAAATAAACCAATAACATTGTTGTCATGGGAGGCAGATTTCCTAAAAATTTGCGATTCAAACGAGAACCCAGTTTATTGCAAAATACCTGGGGCTTCATGCGTTGGATTGGGAGCAAGTTCTATGTCTGAACTCAATGAGGAGAATGAGAATAGGGAAGACGAAGATGACCCCGTTGACATGTTAGCATCAAACCAGCCCATCACACCAGTGACTTGCATACGTAAGAGCGATGCGACGAAGTTGAAAAAAGATAAGAAATTGAAATTCTCAGCCGAAACTGAAGAGAAAAGAATTTTTGTTGTTGAGATAAATTGTATCCTGTTTCCTTTCCTGAAATATTCCTTTTCTCTAAAAAAAATTAAATAAAAAATAAAAATAATAATAAAATAAATAAAAAACAAAAATGAAATAAGTATATAATATACGTCACGTACACAGTCACGTGATGTACGTCACGTACACAGCTGCTGTACACAGTTTGTCGGGTATGGCATGACCGGTGGAGGGTTCATAGGCTGGCGGTATATGCCCATTTGCTTTTCCAGCAGGGCATGTTAAACCTGACATACTGTAGGCCTATGCACACACATGCGCACATGTGACATACTTATTTAAAAAGATATATTTTTGTTTTTTTATATATTTTTTATTACTTTTTTATTTTATTTTTTCACATATGCGATTGCAATTGGAGTAAAGGAAATAGGATTAAATTTATTTCCATGTCAAAAATGTGTATTTACATCATCAGATTATTACTAATTTCTAATCGTTTTTGCTGACCACGTCGTCTATTTATAACTTCATTCCGATCTAAATTATATAGAGGTACATTTT
This sequence comes from Galeruca laticollis, assembly GCA_963921935.1. Taxonomy (NCBI): domain Eukaryota; kingdom Metazoa; phylum Arthropoda; class Insecta; order Coleoptera; family Chrysomelidae; genus Galeruca; species Galeruca laticollis. Next base: position 138,111,643 of record OY998181.1, read on the forward strand.
CTTCAGCCACACCATTTTCGATTCCGTCTTCCACTTCCCAAGGATCATTCAAATGTTTTGCTACATTGTGAAGCACTGCACAACTTATTACTAAATTGGGAATATTTTTGACTGTTATTCTAACTTGGCTCGAGAGTATGGGAAAACGACGTTTCATCTGGCCAAAAACTCGTTCAATTATTACTCTTTCCTGAGCATGGGTCGAATTGTAATTCCGCTCACGAGCATTTCTTGGTTCGTCAGAAGGACTCAGTAACCAAGGAGTAATTCCATATCCGCTATCACCAAGGAGACAAACATCACCATCATATCGGCGCACCACGTCCTGAATTCCACTCACTCGCCAAATTCTGCCATCATGTACACTCCCTGGCCATTGAGCGTCCACACTTGTAATTTTTTCATTAGCGTCACAAGTCATCTGAATGTTTATTGTTGTTTTTCCTTTTCTGTTCACATACTCGTCGCCGAATTCCGAAGGTTTCATAATATGCACGTGAGTGCAATCTATAGCACCAATGACAGTCGGAATGCGAAATTTTGAAGCCCAATCTGCGTTGGCCTGATCCATATCTTCAGTAGTGCGTGGACATTTAATCCAATCTTCAGACTTCGACACTATTTTATCCAATACACTTGAAAATGTTCTGCTGACGGTACTTCTTTCAACCCCCATGTCGTTGGCAACACCACTCTGGAATCCTGGATCACTAACGTATCTCAGAAAAATTTTCATATTTTTCCGTGCAGTTAATCCTCCACCCCTTGCATCAGTGTTTTCATCAAGAAAGTGCGAAGTGAGAAAATCTACGTTTTCGCTCTCAAACCGTAATAGTCCCTTAGATAGATCGGGACTTATATCACGCCGGTCTCTATAACGTTTCACACCACGCAGGTTTATAAATGCAGCCATCTTTCGTTTACAAGTACGACTGCAAGTCTGGGGTCGGGTTGACTTGCGAATAGACGAGTATTTACTTACTACAGAAGTATTTAGTTGCGTTTATTCACACCAAAATTGGCATTTTTCCGAGTTTTACTAGCCTCTCAAGTATTAACTCGCGAGTAACAGTAAATACTTGTTTTATTCACTTCAATGTTGGCGTTTACTTGTTATTTTGATATGTTCAAGTATTTACTTGTCCTACTCGTGTTTATTCACACCGCTCAATATTGTAAAGAAAATAACTACACTCAGTAGAATAGTTACAGTAATCTGATTATACACTTAAAAAGAGTGGATTCTATTGCACGTACCATTGAATGTAAGCAACATTCCATTATTCGAATCAAACAGCTGTGAGTAGATCACAACAAGTAGAATTCTACTTTTGTGACGTCACGTTGCCTAGCAACCATAAGTACTTGCTCTCTGGCAAGAATTAAGTATCATGATGCTTCTATTTAGGTACCCCCCTTCCGTCTCAGATCGCTTTCCTTCTCGCTTGAAAACGACACCCGAACATAGTAAAAACCAAATAAAGTTGAGTTTACGTCATCATTGTGAACACTTGTAGCGTTGTCAGAGTGTTCGCGAAATATGAAAATTAACATAAAATAACTGAAGTCAACAAAAAACGTAAATGTAGAAAGTTTCACAATATTATAAATGAAAATTACAAAATTATCGATAGTTTGATAGTTTTCGTTTAATATAGTGTGGAGTTTTTTCTTATTCCTTTCTTGTTCAAAATAATTTACTAATGAAGCCACAAGTTCTTTGCATCGGCTATTCAGCTGTTTGGGTATCACAGAAGAAAATGCTTTGTTGTTTTGAAAACAAAAACAGTTTTGATTATAAATATTTCTCACAAGAAAATTTTATAAAGCACCTAACTATAACCTCAAAAATTGATGACAATACACGAGTAGAAAAGTCACAAACAACGCGGCAACATGACATTATTTCTGGCAGTGACTATTTTACCGTCAATAATTGGAGGATTCTTTATGAAAATTTTACCACAAATGTTTACATCTAAACCCAATAAAGCTATATTGCTTATACATTATTTTGGTACAAAAGTTTTTTTATTGATTGGGTTATCTTAAGAACCGATTAATTAACAAATTTAAGTATATGCACTTTTCGATAGAAATGTAGCCACACATGCGATAGAAATACGCCCTTGGTGACGTAAACGCAACTTTATTTGGTTTTTACTATATATATCGACACTAGTCGTTATTGTCGTTAACATGACAGGTTAATATATCGCTATTGCCATCTGTTGCACACATAAAACAAAGACGCAAACGCTTTAGTAATTCTAATTTCTAACCTAAAATCATAGAGAACGTTAGAATATTTTATCAGAGATTGGTTATTCAAAGTAGAGAACTTAATTATTTCTGTATACCTAAAATGAGGGTACGCTCGAGACACTGGGAAGTGATTTTGAATTTTTCTAAGAAAAATCCATGCATAATTACCAATAAATTTAATAGAATAAACGGGCGAAATCAAAGCTTAGAGATGTGGAAACAATTAACCACTCACTTAAATTCTCTGGGCTATGGAGAGAAAACTGTAGAAGGGTGGTATGTACCTAACTATTTATACTTGTGTATTTCCGTTTTTTTATTGCACGTAGATGAAAATTAAAGAATGCAAAATTCTAATTATAGACATACAAAATAAAGATGAAACAGAGAACAATGTCCAAACTGGGTCGAAAGCCTATCTTTACCGAAAAACAGGAGAAAGAGTTAACTGAATATATCTTACAGCTGGCGAGAATGTTTTATGGTATCACCATTGGAGAGTTCAGACGCTCAGACAATTGGTATATAAATATGCTGAGACGAATGGAATCAGACACAATTTTCGTAGAGAGACTGAACTTACTGGAAGAAGTAAGTTTGAGAAACCCGGAGGGCACAAGTATCAATCGAATAATCGGATTCAATAAAACCGAGGTCAAGCGATTTTATTCCGACGTTGCTTCTATGTTAGATAAATTTCAATTTCATCCAGATCAGATGTACAACGTTGATGAGACTGGTATAACAACGGTACAAAGACCCTCAAGAATTTTGGGTCCGAAGGGACAGAAACAAGTAGGTTCTGCGATTTCTTTGGAAAGAGGAAAGATCGTTACAATTGTTTGTGCGATGAGTGCGGCTGGAGGATACATTCCACCAATGTTTATCGTCCCCAGGAAGTAAATGAAGACTCAACTTCAAAATAATGGCCCGGTAGGTGCAACATATCACTGCTCCGATAATGGATGGACAAATAATGAGCTGTTTTATGAGTGGTGTCACCTGTTTTATTAATACCTGACAACCATACCAGTCATATTTCAATGGATATATATTTATTCTGTAAAGCTCATTAAATTCATCTCGTATCCATACCTCCGCACACATCCCATAGGCTACAGCCTCTCGATCTGACATTTTACAGCCCTCTCAAGGGTGCCTATAATAGAAAGTGTGAATTATATCTCAGAACACATCCGCATCAGAGAATAACTAACTTTCAGTTAACTGAGATTTTCAACAAAGCCTATTTGAGAGTTGCTACAATGGAAAAAGGGATTGCTGGCTTTAGATCTGCTAGTTTTTCCCTTCGACCCAGATAAATTCACATATGAAGATTTTTCACCAGCTCAAGAATTTCGTCCAGTTGCCATAGAACATGATGTAGAAGAACAGAACGTTACTGACACCGAGATACTAAAAGATCAGATTACTAATGAAAAGGGCAACATCACTCCAGAGGCAACCCCACAGGTAAATTCCGAAATGATCCTATACCACGAATATCAAAAGCCAATGTTTCTTTTTCTGATTTATTGCCAATATCAAAGGCCAACATGATCTCAAAAAAAACTAGGAAGTGTACAAAAAAACGATTTGAAATCCTTACATCCACACCGATGAAGGAAATTCTTGAAGAATCTGACTTGAAGACAGACGAAAGAAACAAGAAGAAGGCAGCTGCTGTCGACAAAAAGATAAGGAAACCAAAAGGAAAAGAGAATATTTCGCAGAAAAGAAAAAAATTACTTCATGTTAAAAATATTAAATTTCAAGATAGTGAAACGGAGGAATCGGAATATGACGAGAAAGATATATGTGATGATGATGAACTGGACCATGTTGATCCTACTAGCACAGAGAATATCTTCCTAGTTTGTGGCGAATTCGGGAAAGATAGAGAGCTGTGGTATCAATGTGTGTCTTGTTTGGATTGGGCGCATGCTGATTGCACTGCGAGAGAAGATTATAAGCAATATGAATGTGACATACGCAAGGAATAATGTTCTCTTTTCTCAATAAAAAATCAAAGCTGTCAGTTCAATTTGCGCAAAATATCCAGGTACCCCGCGCAAAATTACCCTCTAGATGGGTAATTTTACGCACCGACCCAAAAGCTAAAATTGGTAATTTCAGAATGTTTATTTACGTTTTGACTATAATGTGGTATATAGAATGCCCCTTTAACTGTTAACTGTATCAATTTGAACAGTTTCAATCACTTTGTTAACAACAATTCAGATGGTTTTGTTTATGTGCGTAGAATTCCCCCATCTTCCCCTAGTAATATGAAACCAGTAAGGAAAAATGAAAATAACAACAAATATTCGCCTTGCTCCTACTGCTTTGGATTTTACACTGCAAAACATTTATGGCAGCATCGTAAACGTTGTACTGAAAACACCGGTGCTGATAATTTTGGTAATGCACAAAGTTCAGGTCAAAACTTATTGTTGCGACATATTCAAACTAACCCAAGATTAAGAGAAATGGTTTTTCCACGTATGAGAGCTGACCACATATCTCTTGCAGCAAAAAAATCCTATTATATGTGCATTCGCTTCAAGATACTTATCAATACACAAAGAACCTCATTTTATTCCAGTAACTTCAAGAAAAATGAGAGAATTAGCTAAACTCTTAATAGAAGTTAAAAGAATTCAGCCGTCTATCAAAGATCTCTATGGTGCCCTTAAAGGCGTTCATTATGATACGTTAGTTGCTGCTAGTAGAACCGTTGCCAAATATGATGAAATAAATCAACAGTTTGCAGCTCTAACTTATGCATTGCAAATGGAGACAACACTTAAGCAGTGTTGTGATATTGCAATTATGCATGCATTAAAAAAATTAAAAATTGGCTCAACACTAGAGCTAGCCAATGATGAAATGGAACTAAAAAATTTAATCCAATTAATAGAAGGACACTGGAAATTCGACATTTCTAGCCAAGCCTCAAATGACATACATTTAAAAAAATGGAATGAAGTTACTGTTCTTCCATTGGCCAGCGATCTTAAATTGTTAAATATTTTCTTATTAAATTAATAAAGCTCTTTATTAATGTTAGATGAAAACCCACAAGATGAAGTATGTAATCTTATTGGAAACTATTTACTGTCGAATATTGTCACTAAACAGGAAGCACCCGGCGAGCTGCAAAGACTTCTTGTTAATACGTATAAATCTACATTAACTCAAAATAACACTCAGGAATACGAAGAATTCACAGAAGTAATTTCAGAAGCAGAAAAAATGCTTATTAAAAATTTTAAAAGAATTGTGATACGGGGAAAGAGGGGTCGTGTAGTGCCTGTTTTATTCAGTAACGACGCCCAAGAACATTTGACTGTCATTTTGAAAATTAGAGAATCTATTAACCAAAAAACTAATATTTATCTATTTGGTCATCCAAAAACAGGTGAACCAATAATTGGTTATAAAGTATTGAAGAAATATGCAGTTGCTTGCCTGGCCAACAATCCTGAGGCTCTGACTTGTACACGTCTGAGAAAACATTTAGCTACTCTTACCCAATTATTTAACATGAATGACAATGACATGGAGCAGATGGCTAGTTTTATGGGACACACCTTAGGAATACATAGATCATCTTATAGACTACCCGGCGATGTTTATCAGACCTCAAGAATATCAAAACTTCTTATTCTTATGGAAAAAGGAGAGGCTGGACAATTTAAAGGGAAAACCCTTGACGAAATTGATTTGAATTTAAATGAGAATTTGCTCCAAGGTTCTGATCATACTTCAGAAGTACGCGAAGAAATGTCTCCTTTTGAGGAAGAACAAGTAGAAGAATATGGACTAGAAGAAGATATATATGAGAAAAAAGAAAAGTAAACATCCGCCGGGAAGAAAAGAATATTGATACCTTGTACACAAGAACGTTGTTATTCCCTTTTTTTAAAATCACATAAGAAGAAAACAACCCCCGAAAAAACACGATTGTAATGAGTTAATAGAAAATAACTCTATACTTTTACAAAATAAGGATTGGTTGAAAATAAAAATATTTATACAAAACAAATATAAGAAAAAATAGAATGTTTTAATAACAAAAAAAATGTATTTTTTTTGCTTTATTATTTTATATGCGTATTGAATTTTTTTCATTTAATAATGCCTCTAGGATTTTATTAGTTATTTTTATTAAGAAAAATATAGGATGTTTATTGGCACAGATTGAAATATAAAAATATATTTACGCTGACAGCAAAAAAAATTATTTTTTTCTATTGTTTTACTTGAATTAAGATTTCAAAAATTATGTATTTGTATTTATAAAACATGTATGTTGACAAATTTTGTATTAAAATCAAAGAGGTTTATTTCATTAACATTCAAAATGTATAAATACAAATCTGTAAAATTTAATGTTTTTTAATTAAATAGTGTATTGACTATATAATGACATTTTTTCTGGGACTATTATAGAATTTCTATAATGCGACGTAGTTTCTGATTATGGAATAGCTTCATTCTGGCCCTAGGGCAGGAATATTCACTATAGCCCCTAGTATGGAATGAATAGTAGTGTCGCGGTTAATTTGGCACAGAGAGAAAATAGAGCTGCTTCGTTTTCTACATCAGCTGCACTACGCAGAGTAGAAGTAGTGCAGAAATGTCAAATTGCATAAAAAATCCTCTAAAGTGAACATAAAATGACTAATATGGTCGTTGAATATTAATTGTTAGAGCCAGAAATGCAGTATAGGTGTATTTTGATCCACTTTTTTTTCAAAAAAAAAAGGAAAAAGAAGACGCTCTCTAGCAACAATTTTCAACTGTCAAAAATGTCGATTGTCAAAATTGTTTAATTATCTATTTTTTTTTAAATTAAAATTGATTAATACTTCATAAAAAGTAAGTAAATTCATATAATTTTATTAAAATAATAGCTATTACACAGCTTCATTCCTTTTTAGTGTTAGATATTTCACCACAACTCTTCCAGAAATCAGGGATTAAGCAATTCGATATATGTTGTTTTTTTATAGTCGTAGAAGAAGTATAGTCTAAAACACGGGAGGAATTCAAAACTCTACACTCATAGAATGTTGCTTATTCCACCTTTAATATAGAATATACTATTGACGAATTGAATACAGTGATTGGTGTCAGTGGCGGCTCCTCCAGTAGGTCATTGAGTCAATGACCCCCCATTAAAAAATAATTTAAAAAAATATTTAAATAGGTATTTAAAAAAATAAAATATACCTACTATACATATAGTATAGTCATCATCATCATCATCATAGTATAGTAATAAATACTAATACTAAGTATTTCTCTCAAATAAATTTTACCTAAAACGCTTCAAGACGTAAACGTTTTTCAAGACAACCGTGTAAACGATATTTCGCAGCAAGTACCTACATCTCTGCGAAATCTAGAATGCCAAACCGAGCTGGTGTCCATCGTTGACCTCAACGCGTTAAATGGGGACGGAATTTGCCGAACGCTAACAATCTTCGTAACGTGAAAGAAACGCGCCCGAAGTTTACATGTGTTGGGTCAAAAGCCCGGGTTAATATCGATGATGAATCGACTTACGTCGTTCGAATATTACACGCTTAGAAAAGAGATGAGTAGAGGGGTTGGCAGGCCGCGCTATATTTTTATTTAAAGGGGATCATTTGAAGTAAAATAAGAGTTGTGTTTTGATGTAATAAGTTGTTATTGTTATTATTTTGATTTTTGATTAGTTTTTTTGAAGGCTTGTGTTTTAATTATTTGGTGTTATTTTATGCTACGCCTTTTATCATGTCTGTAGTGCAAATGGTTCAGAATTTGAGAACTAAAAGTGAATAAAATTTTGAAAAACTATTAAAACTAAAGGAAGGTGGTCGTCCTCTTTCAGATTTAAAAATTAAACAGACTAGCAAGGACAAGAACAAAGAAGTTCATCGCAATTTTCGCAGCTCTATGTATGATTTGTCTGATTGGATTTGCAGTGAAGTAAGTGATGCATTTTACTGTTTCGTTTGTCTGCTTTTTTCGAATAATTCTCCCGTCTGAAACTTCTGCGGTTACCACTCTTTTAAGTAGCCCCTTTTTCTATTTGCGTGCAATACCCACTAATATCTTTGTTGGTTGTTGTTCATATGCCACGCACTATACGTACATCTTATATATATATATATATATATATATATATATATATATATATATATATATATATATATATATATCAGGTATACAAATAGTGTAGAAACAGACCCTTGTATTCTTAAAACAAAATCTATCAAAAAACACTCCAAAATGGAAGAAGAGATAAAAAGTTTAACCTCCAGACTAAGACAAATTGGAATAGACAATGCAAACGCTACTTCCCTGGTACTGGAAGAACATAGCACTATGAAAGCATGGAACTCCCTTTCTGCAGTGGCCCAAGACGAGGACGAGAGACTCCACATCATCTTGGCGGTGTGGCTGATCACAAGAAAAAGTCCCTTGAAGAAAACTTTCTGGACAATGCCAGATGAGCTCCCTGGAAAAGTGGTCAGGTTCATAAAGACAAGTAACAACCACCCTGCAAAGAAACTCATATGCAGCTCCACAGTAAAAAAAGAACTGCCTAAGACAGGGATATGGGAAACATATGTGGCAACTCTTCATTTGCTGGAATATCCCGAAAAATGTTCTCAGGAATACAGAGTGAAGCTTGCCTTCTTGCTCACAGGAACCGTTTTTGAGCCTCCAAAAGAAGGGAAAAAGTTAGATACCCCTGCTGATTGTAGGAGGAGTGAGTCACAAAGAACCACTTATCTTCTCAACAAAAAAGAGACTGGTGTACTTGAAGAAGTGAATTCTGCACTCGAATCCATAAAAAAAGACATAGAAATATACGAGAGGGATCCACAAGAATATATATATATATATATATATATATATATATATATATATATATATATATATATATATATATATATTATCAGGTATACAAATAGAGTAGAAACAGACCCTTGTATTCTTAAAACAAAATCTATCAAAAAACACTCCAAAATGGAAGAAGAGATAATAAGTTTAACCTCCAGACTAAGACAAATTGGAATAGACGATGCAAACGCTACTTCCCTGGTACTGGAAGAACATAGCACTATGAAAGCATGGAACTCCCTTTCTGCAGTGGCCCAAGACGAGGACGAGAGACTCCACATCATCTTGGCGGTGTGGCTGATCACAAGAAGAAGTCCCTTGAAGAAAACTTTCTGGACAATGCCAGATGAGCTCCCTGGAAAAGTGGTCAGGTTCATAAAGACAAGTAACAACCACCCTGCAAAGAAACTCATATGCAGCTCCACAGTAAAAGAAGAACTGCCTAAGACAGGGATATGGGAAACATATGTGGCAACTCTTCATTTGCTGGAATATCCCGAAAAATGTTCTCAGGAATACAGAGTGAAGCTTGCCTTCTTGCTCACAGGAACCGTTTTTGAGCCTCCAAAAGAAGGGAAAAAGTTATATACCCCTGCTGATTGTAGGAGGAGTGAGTCACAAAGAACCACTTATCTTCTCAACAAAAAAGAGACTGGTGTACTTGAAGAAGTGAATTCTGCACTCGAATCCATAAAAAAAGACATAGAAATATACGAGAGGGATCCACAAGAAAATTCTATGATTTCAGCAGTCAGAGCGGTGAGTGTTTGAAAGTACCTCATATTATTGCCTAAGATTAATTCTATTAAAAAAAAAAAAAAGTTGTTAGTGAATGTATTTAAGAAGTGGTAAAAAGAAGCCAGAAACAAAGACTATGGAGGGAGACGCAGAAAGCAATCAAAATATAAACGAAATGTTTTTACGTATAATGGAAGTTATTAAAAACACAAATGAGACGATGGATAGGAAGAGTGAGGAAAGAGCAGAAGCTTTAAGACAAGAAATAAAACAAACAAAGGTGGATATTAGGAACTCAGTAATGGAGCAGGTTGAAAAATTTGAAAGGTCTATGGATAAGCATAAAGAAGACGTTGAAAAAGAAATCCAGAAAAACAAAATGGAAATTAGACAAGAGTTGGAAGACATGGAAAGAATTTGTGAAAATAACAATCGTGAAATTAGGCAAGAGTTTGGAAGACAGGAAGAGGGGATAGAAAGAAACAAGTCGGCGATTGAAAATTTAGAGAAGAAAATTGAGAATTTACCACAGGGGGCACGAAATTTTATCATGATGGGAGATAAAGCAGATACTGAATTGTATTTCAGTAATGATAGAAATGTACATCCAGTACGATATATTATGAAATTAAAGGCGAAATTAGAAGAGATGGGATGAGAAAGAAATTGGAAAAGATGGGTAGATAAGACAATTAAAGGATCAGCAAAATTATGGTGGAATATAAACGAGGACAGATGTATGAATATAAATCAATTCGAACATCATTTTATAAATTATTTCTTTGGGGATATGGTCCAAAGTAAAATAAGAAATAACTTATATTTTGGAAAGTATAGAGAAAACGGACAGCAGTCAAGGGAAATTTATGCAATGAACAAATTAGATAACATCAAATACCTAGATCCTCAAATACGTGAAGAGGATTATGTGAAGTTTATTGCCAAACATTTTGGAGACGATATATCAAATTATGTGGCAGTAAATGATGTGAGAGATACAAACAGGCTGTTGGAATATTTAAGAAGGATAGATGATATAAAAGGATTTGGAGGTAATGGACAATACATAAGGAGGGATGGTTGGAGTGCTAGTCAACAAGATAGGCTAGAGACAGAGAAAAGGAGGGATGGTTGGAGTGCTAGTAAACAAGATAGGCTAGAGACAGAGAAATGGAGAGATGGTTGGAGTGCTGGCAATAACAAACAGCCAGAGAAAGAAAATAGAGGCTACGACAACAAAGGCCGAAACAACAACTATAACAGAAACCAACAAAACTATAGGAACAATTATATGCAAAGATATAACAGCAACAATAATAGTTCTAATAGAAATCAAACAAGGGAACAGAGAAATTATAATGGATCTGTTGGAGGAAGAGAACAACAGACAAATTGTAATTTGAGGACAAGAGAGAGGTCAACAGAAGAGATTATAGTAGATAATGAACAAAAGCAGATTGAGCAAGTAATGGTGCACAATAGTGCAGATCAACAAACTCCGAGACATCAAAATTTTTAGAAGACTGCAGATCATACAATATCATAAAAAGTAAATATTGCCATCCGAAGGAATTTATAAAGATAAGTGAAGATGAAAACAAAATAAATGAAACCAATGTAAATAATCAATTACCTTTTATAGAATTAGATATTGAGAATGTAAAGTTAAACTGCTTATTAGATACAGGAAGTAGTGTATCATTAATTAATGAAGGTTTTGTGAAGAAAAACTATAAAATGTTAAAAGATAAAATAATTAAAATAAACCAAATAAAAGTTGTTACTGCTAATGACAAGAAGGTAGCTTTTGTGAATGAAGTTTTAACTGTTTCAATAAAGGTAAACAGCAACAATTATAATATGAATTTCTTGATTACTCCAGGTTTGAGTGTAGAAGCGATAATGGGTATAGATATTATGAATGAAAAAAGAGTAATTTTGAATCTACAGACAAGGTGTCTGATTATTGATGATAATATTATAGAAATAATAAACCTATGGGATGAATTTGATATTATAGCTGGAGAATTGCAAGGAAGCACTTCAGACTTAAATAATTGTATGTGTGATATGTGTCAAAAGTTAGACCCTAAAAGAAATAAACCTCAAAGAAAAAGTAATCAAGTTTTACCAATTGTAATCGAAGAAAAAGTGGAAGACGAATTGTTTAATAGTAGCAGTATAATCAAATATCCTAAAATAAATAGAAAACAAAAGCAGGGTAATATTTATTTAAATAATATAAACAAAGTAAATAAGTGTGACAAAATACAAAATAATCAAAAATTAACAAATTATAACAAACGTATTTTAAAATATAATAATTTAAAAATAACTCATATCTTATCTTCATTAAATTCAGTTAAGCAAAGTGATGGTCTGCAGGTAAAACAATATATTGAACAGTTATCAGGTGTAAGGCAAGCATCTGTAACTAAAGGAATAAAATTATTAATACATCATTTGAATTGTAAATATGAAAAAGTAGATAAATGTAAATATAGGATAGGAAATAGGTGTAGAAATAGAAAACATATCAGGTTTAAAAGAAATCACAATAAAAGTGAAAAAACAGATATTACAGATATCAATAAAAATTGCAATCTTATGGAACATGAATATATACATAATTTAAAACCAGATAATGCATACAGAAAGTATTGGTTACCATATGTAAAAATTAAAATAGGAGATGTAAAATTACATGCATTAATAGACAGTGGATCACAAATATCAGCAATAAGGGTAGACATTATAAAACAAAATTTTGATTATTTCAACAACAAAATTATAAAAATTAAGCAAATACAGGTAATATCAGCAACTGGAAAGAAAATAGAAGAAGTGAACAACTTATATTATGGTACTATTACATGTCAAGATGTGGATTTACAAGTAAGTTTATTAGTGATGGGAAGTATGAAAATGGAAGTAATACTGGGAATTGATTTTTTATATGGAATTGAAGCAGTAATAGACATGAGGGATCAGAGTTTGAGAGTAGATGGAAGGGAAGTAGAGATAATGAGATGGACAGAGGGGAACAAAGAAGAAAATGCAAAAGAAACAATGAATCATTTACAAATTGAAAGAAATTTAGATGATGAAGAATACTCGGAATGGGTAAAAGTTATACAGTGTGAAGAAAAATATAAGAAAGATATTTATAAAATAATGAATAAACATAAAACATTAGTTAACGAAGAACCAAGAATAGCAAATCATTACCAACATCATCTGGAAATTTATAAGGATAAACATTTTCTATGTAGGGGATATCCAATTCCACATGCATATAGGGAACAAGTGCAAGAAGAGATAAGAAAGATGGAAATGGATGGTATTATAAGAAAATCAACAACACAGCATATAAGTCCATTGGTTATAGTTAAAAAAGCTGATAATTCAATTAGAATTTGTTTAGATGCCAGAAAAATTAATGAGATAACAAAACCACAATATGAATCACCACAACGGGTGGATATTTTATTATCACAAATAGGGAAAAGTATGATCTTTACAAAATTAGATTTAAAAAACTCATTTTGGTTGATACCTTTACATGAAGATTCCAGAAAATACACAGGTTTTCAAGTAGATGGACAAGTATGGGAATTTTGTACGACACCATTTGGACTTCAATCAAGTTCATCTGCATTAATCAGGGCTCTTAGAGAAATAATGGAAATCCATAGTACATTTTGTATATCATATATTGATGATATTCTAATTTTCAGTCAAGATGAACAACAGCATCTAGAGCATATTAAAATAATTATTGAAACATTGGATAAATTTTGTTTAAAATTAAATTTACACAAATGTCAATTTTTCCAAAATAGTGTAAAGTTTTTAGGGTATAAGATCACTACAACAGGCATTACTATTGATATTGATAGATTAGAACAAATAAAGAAATTTCCTAGACCAAAAACATTAAAAGCATTAAGAGGGTTTTTGGGTATGATTAATTATTATTCAAAATTTGTGAAAAATTTAGCAGAAAAAGAAAGACCATTAATTGAATTATTAAGAAAAAAGGAAAAATTTGTATGGGATGATAGAAGAATAGAAGCTTTTGAGAAAATTAAAAATGAGTTTTATAATAATATAGTTATTTATGTGCCAGATTTCAATATAGATTTTATTTTAAGAACAGATGCATCAGCATATTCTATAGCAGCAGAATTAGTACAAACTAGAGACGGGATAGAATATCCAATTTGTTTTATTTCTAAAATATTAAAAGGAGCACAATTAAAATATACAGTGGCTGAAAAGGAAATGCTTGCAATTGTATATGCTTGTGAAAAATTAAATTATTGGCTAAGGGGAAATAAATTTATTATAGAAACTGATAATCAAAGTTTGTCGTTTATAAAAAACACACAATACAGTAACACGAGAATATACAGATGGGGTTTGTTATTACAAGAGTTTCAATTTGATATTAGGTATAAACCTGGAAAATTAAATATTACAGCTGATTGTTTAAGTAGAAAGGACGAACCTACAGATAAAAAATTAACAGAATTAGTAATCTCTAATACTAAAAAGGAAAATTTTATTGTTGCTATAAATAAGTTGAAAAATGAACAAGGTTTATATTCGTTGGTAGAAATCAAAGATAGCCAGGAAAATTTAACAAATTTGAGGGATAAAGTTATTAAAATGGGTAATTTTAAGGGTTGTATAATGAAAAACAACTTGATTATTAAGGTCATTGCTGACAAAGAGTTATATTATATTGATACAAATTTAGCTGAAAAAATTTTTGAAAAATTTACGTGAAAATTATGGTCATATAGTGGTTAGATAGCTATGGTTAATGTTCAGAGAAAATTATTTTACTTGTAAAGATATAACAATTATAAAGAAAATTTGTTCAAATTGTGAACTATGTATTTTGGGAAAATATAAGACATATAAGAATCAAAATATTGTTGAAAGTATAATTGTAAAAGAACCATTACAAATAGTAGCAATTGATTATTTATCCAATTTAATTAAAACACCTAGAGGTAATAAGAACATACTGGTTATGTATGATATTTTTTCTAAATTTGTTAAGTTTTACCCAACCAAACGAGTTAACAAGATAGAAACAATGAAGTGTCTACTTTTGTATATGGAAGAAGTTGGTAAACCGCAGAGTATACTTACAGATAACGCATCATATTTCGTTAATGAAAGATTTTCAAAATTTTGTGAGAAAAAGGATATCAAATTGTTCCATACTTCTATAAGGCATCCACAGGCTAATCCTAGTGAAAGAATGATTCAAGAATGTTTAAAATTTTTGAGGATGGAGTATTACCAGAATCATTTGTGTTGGGATGAAGATCTAAAACATATTGAGAATTATAATAATTACGTACCAAATATTAATACTGAGAAACCACCAATTTTAATTTTACAGGACAATATCCAAATAGACCTTGGATTTTACACGAACAAGATTTAACAAGAATACGGGAAGAGACATATCATAAATTAAAAATCAGGGCAGAAAAGTATCAGAAGAGAATGAATAAGAAAATCAAGAAGAGGACTAAATTTAAAATAGGAGATTTAGTCATTTTGAAGACACCTAGGATTTCTGATTTAAAAAACAATGTGTGTGGGAAATTATTATTACCACATACAGGTCCATTTGAAATCAAGAAAATAATTGGAAATAATGTGTATGAATTGAAATATCATGGAACGGATATTATTAGGGGAAAATTTCATTTAGATTTAATATTTTTATATAAAAAAACTGATTAGAGAATGAAAATAAAAGTAAATTATAAACATATAGCCAATTAGTGAACGTTGAGGGTGCTAAAATACATACACTAACCAACTATGTTTACATGAAATGAGCAAATAACATTCTAAATACAATTGAGTATATAGTGAATAGAAATGTAACATATAAATAAAAATTCAAAACAAATAAGAAAGATAAATGATTTCCAGAGTAAAAATAGGACATTTTAGAAAAAGTTTGAGTTGTGAGTTAAAACTTGTAGCTTATAAATAATATAGTTTAAAGTATGCATGAAGAATGAATGGATTTTAGGATTAAGTATTGTGGTATACAAAAATTTTTAGAACATTAACAATTTAAAAGTTTTAATATCAGAAAACTTTTGAAATGTTTATGTGGGGGGGCAATATATCAGGTATACAAATAGAGTAGAAACAGACCCTTGTATTCTTAAAACAAAATCTATCAAAAAACACTCCAAAATGGAAGAAGAGATAAAAAGTTTAACCTCCAGACTAAGACAAATTGGAATAGACGATGCAAACGCTACTTCCCTGGTACTGGAAGAACATAGCACTATGAAAGCATGGAACTCCCTTTCTGCAGTGGCCCAAGACGAGGACGAGAGACTCCACATCATCTTGGCGGTGTGGCTGATCACAAGAAAAAGTCCCTTGAAGAAAACTTTCTGGACAATGCCAGATGAGCTCCCTGGAAAAGTGGTCAGGTTCATAAAGACAAGTAACAACCACCCTGCAAAGAAACTCATATGCAGCTCCACAGTAAAAGAAGAACTGCCTAAGACAGGGATATGGGAAACATATGTGGCAACTCTTCATTTGCTGGAATATCCCGAAAAATGTTCTCAGGAATACAGAGTGCCTTCTTGCTCACAGGAACCGTTTTTGAGCCTCCAAAAGAAGGGAAAAAGTTAGATACCCCTGCTGATTGTAGGAGGAGTGAGTCACAAAGAACCACTTATCTTCTCAACAAAAAAGAGACTGGTGTACTTGAAGAAGTGAATTCTGCACTCGAATCCATAAAAAAAGACATAGAAATATACGAGAGGGATCCACAAGAATATATATATATATATTGTCTCATGTTTCATTCAACACCTTTGCTCCCATATTTCACATCTTTGATTGGTTGTACCGTACCGATGACGGCTAATGAGCTAGAAACATGCATGTCTACGGTTACCACGCTTTTCAGTAGCCCCTTCTTCTATTTGCGTGCAATACCCACTAATTATTCGTTTATATATATATATATATATATATATATATATATATATATATATATATATATATATATATATATATATATATATATATATATATATATAGTCCTGAACGTGATCATGACGCACGTGTTTTTAGAAGTAGTCCGATATTTGCCCAAATACATGCTATGCCCATACATTTACATGTGCTTGGGAATTCAGCATATCCGTTGACTTTAAATCTTATAACTCCATTTCGAGATGATGGGCACTTAAACGATATTGAAACTAATTTTAATATCAACCACAGTTCCGCAAGGCCAAGAGAAAGCATTAGGTAGTTTAAAAGGCAAATTTCGAAGATTAAAATATCTTGACATTAGTAATCCAGATTTTCGCTGCAATATTGGGATCGAAAAAGATGACAATTATTCCATCTGCCGTGAAAAAACACAAAGTGATGTGAACACTAGTTTTGTATAATCAGCGGTTTAAAATGTTAATTTTTTTAAACTGATATCAAGTGTTTGTGATGTCTCCATCAAAAGTATCTTGCTATATTCATGGCTGTTCAAATATGCGGTATAAAAATAATACTCAGTTGAAATTTTATCGTTTCCCCGAAAGTTCATTGAACGCTGCGTGGATAACTTTAAGCCGTAAAAAACCATATGTAAGTGAAGTGTTCTAATTAAAAAAAAATTTCAACTATTATTTTGTGTATAATCAGTATGATACTACAATTAGAAAAGTTCTAAATTATTTTTTCTATAAATAAAAGATTATTATCGAGAGAATAAAGTTTTGTTTTCTGTACGATTTCATATATTAGATAAAATAAAAAGCTTGTTGTGTGTTTGCTGACTAATATTATATAATAAGTTTAAATAATTAAATACTATTAAGAGAAAGAAAGTAAACATTTGTACAAAACGAATCACTTCATGTTTTTTCATTACATTTCAGAAAAAATCAGAAGGATTGGGAACCAAATACTAAAATTTGCAGTGCTCATTTTGTCAATAATCAAAAATCAGATAATCCCCTACACCCATCTTACATACCTACAATTTTTCCTGGCGAAGAATATATAAAAAGATCTATTCAGTCATTTCAACGATTACAGCAACGAGAATCAGGGAGTAAAAAAATGTATGAAATAATTAATAATAATAGTGGTATAGATACTAGTGATAGAACTGTCAATACTGTTGGCGAGGATAATAATTCTTTCGAAGTTGAACTACAGAATGTAGAAACTTGTAACGTCTCTAATACTACTCTCCAAGCAGAAAGTCGTAGTATAACCTGTCAAACTGATGAACTAATTATCGAAAATATTTTAGATGAGCATACCTACTTTTTTGTAACATTATTACTTATGATGGTCTACTGCAGAAGTGCAAGTAAATCTACCAATTAAAAAGATAGCGGAAAAAAATGTGTGATGTAAATTTGCCGCCTTTACGAATGTCTGTTTAAGATATGGCATGTGATCCGATCAATCAAGATTCCATAAAGCTCACTTGTCAAGGTTTTCATGGTATTACTCCAATTCATGATGGTGAATCTTTAAGTAGTTTAACTGGCGTCAGTTTTTCTATTTTTGCATTCCTTTTAAACATGCTTCCAGACTCCAAATCATCCAAAATTGATAAGAAAACCAAATTATCAATTTTTTTCACAAAATTAAAAACAGAACTTACATTTACGGAAATAGAGGTACTATTCAATGTCCATCGAACTTCAGCGCATAAAGTATTTGTAAATATCTACAGCAATTCAATTTTTTATTGAAAAAATTTATATTTTGGCCTTCGAAAGCCACTTTACCTGAAGCAGTTAAAACACATTATCCTGAAACACGCGTAATAATCGACTGCACTGAAGTGAATACAGAATTGCCACCAGAAGGCAAACAAAGAGTTTTATTGTACTTTGAATATAAACATTATCAAAGAGTAACATTTTTAGTTGGGTGCACTCCAAATGGATTTATGAGCTTTGTATCTAAATGCTATGGTGGTCGCTCTAGTCATAGTTTTATTACGAACGATTGTGGCCAAGTTGATTTAATAGAGCCTGGTGATGTTGTTCTTGCAGATAAAGGCTTCCCCAGATAAAAACATCAGTGGAAAAGAAAAATGCGGTTGTCATTGTGCCCCCATTTTGCCATGACACACAATTTACATCAGAAGAGGTGGAAGATTTTAAAATTTTTTCATAAGTTCCCGTATCTTTACTTCCTCACATTGATGAAATTGTATTTGTGGTATGCAGCTTGATAAACATTGCAAAACCAATAATAAAACAATAATCTAGTAGCTGTACAAATCAAAGAGAAAAATATCATAACAAAGTTAGGAAATATATGTTTCTTTAGTAATAATTTATTTTCCCAATAAAAATGAACAATTGTCATATATCTGTTAACTTCTGCATCGAAAAAAAAATATTAGTTATAGCGTTATAGAAAATTATATCTTAAATAAAATGGATTTGGATTTTGAAGCCGACCCATCAATAGGACACGAAGATCCTTTGGAAATTTCAATTATTACAGAAAGATGAAATCGTGGGGCCTAGAACAATTTTTTATAAAATATACCAGAATGACAGTGACAGTGAGGACAAAAACCTGATAACAGTATAGATCCGATGGTATTACACCTGAAGAAAGACTTGTTCTTACTCTACATTTTAAATTATAGAATTTTTAGAATTTAACATTATTTTATTCCAGATATTTGTCACAAGGTGCTAGTATGCAGGTCCTAGCTTGGACTTATCATATAGGACACACCACTGTGCATAAAATCATACTCGAGACTTGCCAGTGTCTGTGGAATACTTGAAAACTCCAGAGTCTGAAGAAGATTGGTTGGACATTTCCAAAGGCTTTTATGAAAGATGGAATTTTCCTCATTATTTAGGAAGTATTGACGGAAAACATATAAATATTCAAGCTCCGGCTAAAAGTGGCTTTTTGTTTTACTATTATAAAAAAAATTTAGTATTGTTTTATTAGCATAATGTGATTATAAATATAAATTTTCCTTTGTTGCCTAACGAGATTTTCTAGATACTAAGTGCTTAAAATCAGTACACTTTGCTTCGGTGGAATCGATGATGGCCTACGATATATTGGGATGGGGAGGGGTGTATGATCAGTATCTGAACAGAGTACATGTAGTTCAAAAATGGGTATTCAGAATTATATACAGTAAAAATATTCTCTTCTCAACAGATAAATTGTATAATGAGTTACAAGTCGAAGATATTCGACAGCTCGACTTTCAAAAAATTCTATTATTTCTTTATAAAAAAAGAGATGTACTTACTTCATATAGCCACTGTTACAATACCAGACACCACGATGGTGTTATTCGGCCTAGGCGTGTGAAGACTATTGGATAGAGAAATGCATAGTACTTAGCTCCGAGAATATGTGCCATGGTACCCAAACACTTGAAAACGATAAACACATACAGTAAATATAAAAAGCATATTAAGAAATGGATTACGGAAACGGAGAGATAAATATTTTCTGATCTGATAAATTGTAAATAAAGACAATAATTCAACGAACCCGATACTATAAAATTTGACTTGATACTCCCATTGTCGTATGTCGAAAAATCACGAATATATCGCACAAATTAATTTTTGTCGAAAAATGCCTAATATATCGCACCCATTAATTTTAGTCAAAAATTACCGAGTATGTCGCACACACAAATTCTAATATTTAGACAATATCGAACAATACGAAATGTAAATATATTTAAATGGTATTTTTCACCACAAAACAAACAGCTTTATACACTGCTTCTGTGATTATCATATTTATTCATATATGTACTGTAATAAATATTATTATTATATATTAAAATTATTTAAAATTTCATAAACTTATTTTTTATCACATTTTTGTTAATGCTTTGCAAGTAATAATTAACAGTTCGATTCCAATAAAACTAAACAGTTGTCATATATCTGTTAACTTTTGCATTGAAACAAAAAATATTTAGAAAAACTGTATCAATAACACAAATGAATGTTTTTTATTGAAAATTTTATTTTGTAAATTTTTCCAATATACATATAATAATTTCAGTTGCAAAGTAACAAAAATACTTATCTTTAAATTATATAAAAATATTGATGATCTTACCGTATTATTGGATAATTTGTCTGTCGAATTCGACCTAATCATAATGACCGAAGCAAGGAAGTTATATGATCACACAATATTTGAAATACAGGGATATGACAACATTTACAACCAAGGCAATTTAAATAAAAATGATGGTGTACTGGTTAATGTGAAAAGTGGCCTATACCACCAAAATAGAATGGCTAGGTGAAATTAAAGTTGTAACGGTGACAATAATTGACAAAAAAAAATTGAAATTAACGCGATTTACCGTTCACCAAATAGTGACCCAAAAATATTTAATCAAAATCTAATCACATGTTTGAACGATCGCAAAAGAAATCTAACTCTGGTAATAACTGGAGATATAAATATATATCTGTTAAACCATAATAATGAAGTCGTAGATGAATATAAAAATATAATGAGTGCCTTCGGATACATTTCATATACAGTGTCAACTTCAATGATATTTGGTACCAACATGACGGTTGTGCATCACATAACTATCGACTAGCAATAAATTTTTTAAATACACAATTTCTCAATCGGATAATCTACATTAGATGGCCTGCTAGATCTCCAGACTTGGCACCCAACGATTTATTTTTCTGGGGTAATGTGAAATCTAGAATTTATGGATTCCAAGAAAACAGAGCCACTTCTCTGAATGAACTTAGGGAATACATTTTACAAGTTTGTATGGAAATAACACTTCAAATGCTCATACATGTTCGTCAAGAATTTTGTAACCGGCTCGGTTACTGTTTAGCTCAAAACGAGGGTTTATTCGAACATTTAATTTAAGTTCATTGATTAATTTAGAAGTTTCATTTTTATTATTTAATTTATTACCCATCAGAATATTACTTTTATTTAAAAATAGTAGGTACTTTCATTAGAATTTGATGTGTAAACACTTCAAATGCTCATACATGTTCGTCAAGAATTTTGTAACCGGCTCGGTTACTGTTTAGCTCAAAACGAGGGTTTATTCTAACATTTAATTTAAGTTCATTGATTAATTTAGAAGTTTCATTTTTATTATTTAATTTAGTACCCATCAGAATATTACTTTTATTTAAAAATAGTAGGTACTTTCATTAGAATTTGATGTGTAAGTCTATTATCATATCGTTTTTTATTTTGTACTGTGTGTGTGTTTACACAGAGAATTCGTTTCTCATTTGCAAAGAAACGAAAAAGATTAGTGTTTTAAATGAAACTCACGGTTTCTAGTTAATACCACAATATAATAAAAATTGTTGAAAATTCTTAAAAATTGACAATTGTTTCGATAAATCAATATCATCGTCAGAATGACAGAAGTTACGTTTCATTTGGTGCCTACCTGATGTTTAGTAGTTATTTTTGGCTAGACCAAGAAGTGACCTAACTTGTGATTGACTTAATATATGTTAATAGAAGAAAGAAGAAGATGGTGATATTACAAATATTGAAGCTTAGATATTATTAACCCTATGGTGATATCCTGGATATCATTTTTCCAATTAAGATCAGTATAACTGTGCAATGATATAGAAAACCAGGAAAACTACATCTGCTGATCTTTACAATTATCACTTAAGAAGACAGTTTATTAGTGGAGAACTCCCTAGATTCAACTGTTCATTGACAACTTCATATTGTGGGTTTCTTAAATGTCTTCTAATTTCCAATTCTTCAAGGAAATCCAGTTCTTGTTTCTTTTCACAAATATGCAGCACTTCTAGTTTTGTGTTAGGTGTCAATGAATGATTGGTGCCAAGTAGATGTTTTGCGTAGTGGGATTTATCTGGTTGTTTTAATCTGTATGCTCGTAAGTGTTCACTGTATCGGATTTCAAAATTCCTAAGGGTCTGACCCAAATAGACCGTTATTTCTCCATTATTATCAAGCAATTTATTGAATATATTTTTGTCAGCTAACTATAAGCATATTCTGTTACTTGTTATTTTAGAGATATGTGATATGTTTTGGTTGTATAACAGTTTCCAAAGGAATTAAATAGTCTTGATAAGTAATTCACCCTAAGGCATTAAAAATAATAGCTTGTTCTTTATTTGGATATCTTGTTTGTTTCACAACGTTACAATGAGTTTTTGTTGTTAGATGAGATTTGAGAAGAGGAATATGACGGTGTGTTGTTAGTGAAAATATTTTGAGGCGGGTTGGAATATGTTGGTAGTTGATCAGTTTCAGAGCTCCTGCAGTCAGAAGTGGTCTGCGTGGGATTCAACAGTGGCACATCAGATCATGTTGAATATATTTTACTAGGTTGTATTGGGCAGGTTTGACCCTGTCCATTCCAGTACCTTGGTAAGGAAAAGACCCCGACTTTACCTTTACTTCCTGTTTGAACTTTATACGAATGGTGAATTTCTTGTTTTCTTCGAGAAAAGTCTTAAATTTTGGGCACTTACAGTTGAGCAATAGGTAGTAACTATTTGAAAACACTACGGTAATAAAGCGAATTTAAACATTGTGTTTTCACTAGAAAATTAACAAAATATAAGAGCAAGATTAATTCAACTTATTACTATTATTTGCCAGAACCGGACTCAAGAATAATAACTATTTTCATACTCTCATAAACAATAAATATTTTCATAGCTAATATAATAATCCAACTGTTAATTATTACTTGCAAATCATTAACAAATATGCTATAAAATTTACAATAAAAAACATTCATTTGTATTTTTTTATACAGTTTTTCTAAATAATTTTTTTTCGGTGCAAAAGTTGAAAGATATGACAATTGTTTAGTTTTATTAGAACCATACTGTTAATTATTACTTGCAAAGCGTTAACAAAAATGCGTTAAAAAATAATTTTATGATTTGTTAAATAGTTTTAATATAAAGATAAGTATTTTTGTTACATTGCAACTGAAATTATTATATGTATATTGGAAAGATTTACAGTAAAAAACATTTATTTGTGTAATTGATACAGTTTTTCTAAATATTTTTTTAATGCAAAAGTTAACAGATATATGACAATTATTTAGTTTAATTGGAATCAAACTGTTAATTATTACTTGTAAAGCATTAACAAAAATGTGATAAAAAATAATTCTATGAAATGTTGAATAGTTTTAATATAAAGATAAGTATTTTTATTACATTCCAACTGCAATTATTATATGTATATTAGAAAAATGTACAACAAAAAACATTCATTTGTGTTATTGATACAGTTTTTCTAAATATTTTTTGTTTCAATGCAAAAGTTAACAGATATATGACAACTGTTTAGTTTTATTGGAATCGAACTGTTAATTATTACTTGCAAAGCATAAACAAAAATGTGATAAAAAATAAGTTTATGAAATTTTAAATAATTTTAATATATAATAATAATATTTATTACAGTACATATATGAATAAATATGATAATCACAGAAGCAGTGTATAAAGTTGTTTGTTTTGTGGTGAAAAATACCATTTAAATATATTTACATTTCGTATTGTTCGATATTATCTAAATATTAGAATTTGTGTGTGCGACATACTCGGTAATTATTGACTAAAATTAATGGGTGCGATATATTAGGCATTTTTCGACAAAAATTAATTTGTGCGATATATTCGGGATTTTTCGACATACGACAATGGGAGTATCAAGTCAAATTTTATAGTATCGGGTTCGTTGAATTATTGTCTTTATTTACAATTTATCAGATCAGAAAATATTTATCTCTCCGTTTCCGTAATCCATTTCTTAATATGCTTTTTATATTTACTGTATTTGTTTATCGTTTTCAAGTGTTTGGGTACCATGGCACAAATTCTCGGAGCTAAGTACTATGCATTTCTCTATCCAATAGTCTTTACACGCCTAGGCCGAATAACACCATCGTGTTGTCTGATATTGTAACAATGGCTATATGAAGTAAGTACATCTCTTTCTTTATAAAGAAATAATAGAATTTTTTGAAAGTCCAGCTGTCGAATATCTTTGACTTGTAACTCATTATACAATTTATCTGTTGAGAAGAGAATATTTTTACTGTATATAATTCTTAATACCCATTTTTGAACTACATGTACTCTGTTCAGATACTGATCATACACCCCTCCCCATCCCAATATATCGTAGGCCATCATCGATTTCACCGAAGCAAAGTGTACTAATTTTAAGTACTTAGTATCTAGAAAATCTCGTTAGGCAACAAAGGAAAATTTATATTTATAATCACATTATGCTAATGAAACAATACTAAATTTTTTTAATAATTGTAAAACAAAAAGCCACTTTTAGCCGGAGCTTGAATATTTATATGTTTTCCGTCAATACTTCCTAAATAATGAGGAAAATTCCATCTTTCATAAAAGCCTTTGGAAATGTCCAACCAATCTTCTTCAGACTCTGGAGTTTTCAAGTATTCCACAGACACTGGCAAGTCTCGAGTATGATTTTATGCACAGTGGTGTGTCCTATATGATAAGTCCAAGCTAGGACCTGCATACTAGCACCTTGTGACAAATATCTGGAATAAAATAATGTTAAATTCTAAAAATTCTATAATTTAAAATGTAGAGTAAGAACAAGTCTTTCTTCAGGTGTAATACCATCGGATCTATACTGTTTTCAGATTTTTGTCCTCACTGTCACTGTCATTCTGGTATATTTTATAAAAAATTGTTCTGGGCCCCACGATTTCATCTTTCTGTAATAATTGAAATTTCCAAAGGATCTTCGTGTCCTATTGATGGGTCTCACTTTAAACCTTCTTTGCCCCTGATGACTTGTTACTAGATATGCTGCATATGAGCACAAAACAACTGCAAACGCAGCAAGTGCGTAATCGGCTTCAAAATCCAAATCCATTTTATTCAAGATATAATTTTCTATAACGCTTAGAAACAACAGGCGCTGCTCCTTTCAGGATTACAGACCACTCTGACAAGAAATAAGAAATCAAGAAAACGTAAACTAAAAACACAAAGACGGCTTCTCACTGTCAAGACTGTCAAGTCATACGGATATGACACATTAAATTGAGGTTATGATAGTTTTCGTAACGGCCAACGACAATGGTCAATGTCGTTGCTACGAACTGCCGCCAGCGCGAACGCGAGCACCAACGGCGAACGGCAAGTTTATAAATCCAGCTTTATTATTGCATAGCCACTTACGAAGTTCAAAACCAGATTTGATTAAATTTGAAACATTTCTTTGAATATACAAAAGTTCTTCTTCCGTATCTGGGCCTGCCAGTAAATCGTCCATATAAAAATCTTCTTTCAGTATTTTACTGATTAACGAATTACCTTTGTTTACTTCAGCTATATCAAATAAACATTTAACGGCCAAATAGGGTGCCGAAGCTAATCCATAAGTTACTGTATATAGCATAGAATTTTAATTCATGATCGGGTTCAGGACGCCAAAATATTTTTTGATAATTTCGGTCATCTTATGAATAAGAATTTGTCGATACATTTTGTTAATATCCCCTGTCATGACGTATTTATGAATACGGAATCTGACTAGATAGTCGAAAATATCTTGTTGCAAAGGTGCACCTTTTCAGCTTCAGATCATATATTTTTTTTATTACTTATTTCCTCTAATTCCCAAAATCGAATTATTTCATTATCTAACCAAGCATCTTGTAAAGTACTTAAACAATTTATCGACATATCTGTCTGCCAGGGTTCGTAAATATCATGATATTTATTGAAAATATCAAAATATCAGGTATTAAGGATATATATCAAGAAAATGGATATAAATAAACTTTTATGATATTTTCAAACTTCTTAAATGAAAACAGATTTAGATTTAAAATTAAATGTTTAATATATCAAAAATCAAAATAAATTTTAATAAAGCAAAAAACAACGTTTTTTTAGGTTATATTTTTATTTAATGAATTATTTGAACAAATAAATCATCAAAACAAATCCTCAATCATCAGCAAATGTCCTCGTTTAAAAAAAAATAAATACACTAAATTCGTATGGATATAAAAAGTAAAAATACAAGAACTTTAATTAATATAACAATGTAGCCAGTGGCACATTATCTTCAGCATCAGAATCTGTATCTGAAACAGCAGATCCAATACTAAAGGTTGCATTAGATCCAGATGCTTTTGTTGTCTCTGTTTCCCAGGCAAAGTCCAGATTGACGGCTTTTTCTTTAGTATTCTCGTTAAAGTGCCTAAACAAAAACGTTAGTTTGCCAGCTTTTTCATTCCCCAGCTTATTCCTTAGTTTGCTATGAACGAATCCAAGAGTCGAAAAAATCCGTTCAAGGCCTGCTGAGGCTGAAACTGCTATCAAATGCTTGCTGCACATATCCAGAAATCCTTCTTGGAGCTTAGCCCAGTCAAAGTACTTTTCTGGCTCAATCAAACTTACAGACTTCCACCATGTCATTGGAGGTATCGTTTTAAAATTATTTCCAAACATATAGGAA
This sequence comes from Galeruca laticollis, assembly GCA_963921935.1. Lineage (NCBI taxonomy): Eukaryota > Metazoa > Arthropoda > Insecta > Coleoptera > Chrysomelidae > Galeruca > Galeruca laticollis. The sequence continues at coordinate 138,139,114 of OY998181.1, forward strand.
GGAAAAGGCTTTGAGCCCGTACTTAAAGCCATTACTATAGGAATAAACTTGTCATTGATGTTCTGTAAATATTCAAATGCTAATTGCTTTTCTGCATTACTTAATTGATGTCCTCGAAATCTGTGATCCAATAAATTGGCTAAATAATGTGCTGGTGTTAAAGCCATTTCCTTTCGCTTCTTAAACTGTTTTAAAACATTTTCAGGCTGCCCCTTAAGATCCCCAACTAACTTGCTCCATATTTCAACTGCCACTGCTATTGTCGAACCATCTCGTTGCATTCTATCCAGCGCAACTGCAATATGTTTCATTCGAAGCAAGAAATCTCTTGCGTGGCTTGTGATGTTTATGTCATCGACAATTCTGTTAATATTATTGTCAACTGATTCTTTGTTATCTTGACAGATCTGAACTAATATACCCCGGTTTTCCAGTTAGCATTCTTTCGCATCAGTTGCAGTGTTCCAACGTACTTCTTGTGGAATAACTAACCTTTTTCCATTGGCTGCCTTATACCAGGCTGCTGGAAGATGTGTATTTCTAAAATATTTTATAACCTTAATTATATGCTCCATTAGTCCTGGAATCTGTATATCGCAAGCTAGAAATGTAGAGTGTGAGCCGAACATCCATACTGAATAATATTTATTCCTGGGACGATCTCTAGCAATCTTCTCAATTTTGATACATTTGCTGCATTATCAGTGACTAAACTTGTCACCTTAGCATCAAATAACTTTTCAGTTTCAGTTATTGCCTCAATTGCCATATCTTTTAAATAGACAGCAGTATGTGGGTGGCCAGATGTGTCAACAGTTTTTATTAAAAAAGAATCTCCATACGCTGTCATAACGGAGCAGCAAATAATTGGTTCATTATAAACATTCGACCACCCATCTAAGGACATTGACAAATTCGTACCTTTAAGAATTTCTTTGGTTTCCTCCAAAACGGTCTGATGTACTTGATCCAATAACTCGCCAGCTATTCTTTGACTTGTAGGAGGCTTACATCCAGGTCTTAGAGTATTACACATTTTGTGGAAATGGGAACTGTCCGCATGGGACATGTGACGTAAAAATATGTTGCTATTTTTAAATTAATTTCTTTTAAATACTGCGGAGATGTTGCTATTACTGAGTTGTCTTTAATAATATTTAGCTTGCTAGATGATGGTTTGTATAAATAAATGGTCAAGTTAAACTTGCATCCTCATGGCCAGCCTATACAATTAGAGACTTAAAATTACCAACGACTTTAAGTGCCAAAAAAACCGCTGAAAATTGAATCAATACTTCCATATCACTATTTAAACGTCGAAAAATTCATATGCGTCACATATATAGTGAAACTTACTTAATTGACAAAAAAAAATTGAAACTTGAACCAATACTATACTTCCCCATCATTCCGTAATGTGGAAGTAAAACGGTTTTTCCCCGAAAAAATAAAAAAAAAATTATTATCAGAGGTTTTGTTTGTTATGAGCTAAAAAAGATGCCTACCCTATCTATCAATAGAGGTCTGCAGATTTTCCACAGGGACTCTTGTTTGTTTCTGGATTGGCTCTTCGGAATAAATTTGTGGGCCCCTCTGTACCTCCAGAAGAAGTTTGAGAAGCATCGCTTTCTTCAGTGATATCTATTATCTCTTGTGATTCGTCGTTTTTACATGTCATGTTAATTAATCTCTGTGGTATACCCTGCATTTTAGATCCACAGGTTTTGCATTTTGCCCATTTACCAGTATTTTTTTCTTTTGATTGGCAATGAAAATGCTGCCATATGGGATGTTTATCTCTAGTCATGTGGATTATTTGAACAATATGTCATAAATTTTCAACTAGATTATATTTTTTCGCTTAACTTGCTTTAATGAATCGTCGAAGTCAAATGCTCTATAAGGCGACCTCGAAATTTCAACTGCAAGCGGCACCTGCAGGGGAATCACACGAGATCGAGCATGTAAATCCCCGACGGCCGCAACCTGTATTTAACGTCGTTTCCGTTTAATGATGCAGTGTAGCCAATTTATCGCAAAAAATTAATAATTTTTCCGTCTTTGATATATATCACGAATTATGATATTTATTGAAGTGAAAATATCATGATATATATCGTGATATATATCGTGATATATATCATGATATATATCAGCGAACACTGCCGTCTGCTTATTAATTATTATGTTCCCTGGAAATATCCATCCCAATAAAGTATCTTGAAAAATTGGCAATTTATTCCCAGAAAATTTTTGATCCGGCCTTAAAATAGACCAAAATATTTCGGAACCTAACCAAAGTTCAATTTCCTGTGATACATTAAATTCAGGATCAGCTAGTTCAATACAAAAAGGATTTTTTAATTTATCTTTATTAAAGGTAAACAGGGGTAAATTATTTATTATTTTATTAATAAATAAATGAAGTTAATTTTTCTTTTAAAACTATGGTTAACATTTGAACTGATTTCGATATTTACTTGCTTGTTTATATTGGCCATATTTTGTCCAATACCTTTAACTGTATGTCTAATACTTTTAAATGGCAAATTTAATCTTTTACAAAGATCTTCAGTTACGAAATTTCTTTGTGACCCATTATCTAGTAGAGCTCTGCATTTAAATATCTCATTACCTAAGTAGCCATACTGACGAAGGTGACGTCCTGAGGACGTCTATTTTTGGTCTCGTACGTCAACTGACGAAATATTGACGTCTTGAAGACGTCAGATTATAAGCGTCTACTCGACATCAATTAAAAATACGTCTTCTTAACGACTCCGCCGTAACTGTAAATTTCGAAATGTTCTGAATAACAGTTTTGTTGCATGAAACGAAAAACTCTGTTTGTAAGCACTTTTTATTCTCCTAAAAGATTCGATTGTTAGTGACACGAGACAATTAAGACGTCTCATTGACGTCTATTTGACGCATTTTCTTACTGTACCAATGGATAAATAATGTAGAAAGTGTAACCTATACTTCAGAAACAGAAAATCCTTTTAGAGCTTTTTATTCAGTTTTTGGTGCCAAAAGAATATATTTTATGCATAAATAACACTTGTATACAATATATAATTTCATTTTCTCGGCGTAAGCAGTATTCGCCAAGTCAAAGTAAAAAACATTTAGTGTTCGAAGAAATTAGACAAAATTGTTTTAAATTTAAAATCCCAAAATAGAATTTATTAATATTACTACTCAATTCAAATCTACCCCGCCCTTTACAGTGAACCAACACTACGAAGGTGTACCCGAGTCTGATTCGGATTATGTCGTAAATCGTAATATAACCGCGCCATATTGTCGTGCGCAGTGAGGTTATCTATGGTGTATAGTCATGTATACAATGACTAAATAATTGCATGTATAGTTTAGTTTTTCAGTAACATCAATTTTGGATAAAAAAATAACAATATTAATGAAATTAACTGTCTCGACCCTTACTTCGTGGAATATGCTCATATTAGTGTTTTTAAATGAAACTCACGGTCTCTAGTTAATTCCACAAAATATTGTGGAATTAACTAGAGACCGTGAGTTTCATTTAAAAACACTAATATTACTTTTGATAAAAGTAGTTGTGAACTTTTTTTTTCGATAATAATGTTCTACTTCGTTCAGTTGGATGAATCTGGTAACACTACCCTCGCCACTGTGAACGAAAAATTACTGACTCCCATGAAACGGCAGGTATTCTGGACATATAGGAAAGCTCTTGTGGAGGGAGAATGTATTGGGAAAAGTTGGACACCTTATGGTGTAAATCGAGTTTTTTTATCAAACAAGTGCATCTTTTATTTTACTTTCTATCCCACACTTTTCAGACGTAAGGACGCCGAATTTGGCGGTTTATTTTGTGATTTATAAATAAGTGTAAATGGTGAGTTTATAAAAAAAACTTAGTCCTACCTAGCAAGAACGCTACTAAAACGTTTAAATCCAAACATAAAAAATATTGTGGTTTGATTTTCCTGAATAAAGAACAAAAACAATAATGATTTTCCACAAGGAAAGCATTCAGAATATATTCATCACAAATAATTAGTACATCTGTCTTAAGACTAGCGTTAAGATAGGACTAACTCACCATAAGTCAGGGTAGAATACATAATTACCTATCTTGGTTTAAACAGTTCACAAAACTATATGTAGGATATATGTTTTATAGATATTTTACACTTTTGTACTGTTGAAATAACCATCAATAATTCGTTACATTATTTTAGGTGATTTTGAGAAAGCTTTAATAAAAGAGAGGGAGCCAGAGTTGACAAGTGATTTAGCAGACACTGATATAAATGATCAGGAACCTGATATAAGGCCAAATCGAAGAATAAAAAAGAGAAATTTCCAGCTGTCCTCTGATGATGATGAAGACAGCCAATATAGCAGACCTCCAAAAATAACGAAAAAAATATCAGGTATGTGCCTCTTTAGAATTTGCAAATGCTTCCTTAGAAAATTTGAAATATTCTTACATATGGCAAGGGTAATACCTGTTAACTCACTCATAATTTAATAATTAATTAATCACACATTACAACACTTTTGAAATTATTTAGGTGCTGTGGAAGTAAGACGATTAAGGAATACAGATTCAGTACCAACAAACAAGGCTAACAATTTTAGTTTGTCTCAAACACCCTCAAGCTCTAACAAATTACTAGAACAAAGCCCATTGACTACCAACCTAACAATTTTTCTCTGAGCCGAGCTTTGTTGAGCTCTCCTAAAATTTGACATTTATAACTGTCAACGTTTATTAAGCTGAGTTTAGAGTTAAGGGTGACTTATCTAAATCTGTACTTAAGCTTTGATTGTACAACCAGCCCTTAAAGATCATTGTTTTCAACTAAACTGGTAAAAGTATGCTTATATTCTGACCATGAACAATAATGCCCATTAAATGTTAGCAATTTTACAGTGGGTCTTACATTAAAATTTGCATTCTTAGTAATACTACTATTGCTTTTCGTACCTGCATCGGACTGCGCCTCTGAGTTTGTACCTGATTTGTTATAAAACGTTTTACGAAATAATTTGGCTTTACCAATTGCATTATAAAGTAACACATTTTGATGGCTTATTGGTCGAGAATGGAAAAGATATCGACGTGCAGTTTTCACTAAACTTCTTATATTTCCTTAAAATTTTTATTCACATAGTTGCCAAATGTATATTTCTTTCCGAAATCGCCGAATAAAATGACCATTTTTGAAACGAAATTACCGGTTTATTTTAAATACCTATATTTTTTATTACCATCTGAAAGTCCCTTTCTTCCCTTTTTCAAAAATGTATACATTATCGGCATATACTCAAGTTTTTAGGCAAAGATTGAATTTTTTATGAAACCATGTCAATAACTTCCAAACGTAAATTATCACATTTTAACAGCTTGGAAACGTTATAACTCGAAAATGAGACAAGGGATTAATGAGCGGCTTTCACTGAAATTCTTAGAACTGTTTATATTTTTTATGGCACCGTTTGCAAGTCTCAAAAGTTGTCTAAAATTTTCGTAAGAAATTTACTTTTGTTAATTTTTTACGGAAAGGTGGCTTTGAAACAAATACATATAACTGACATTAACAAACGTCAAAAGGTGATTTATGTAGTATGAAGTATAACAACGAACACAGTCAAATTTATTAATCGAAAATGTAAACTTTGATAGAAAAAGCGCGATGCGTCGTATTATATGCCGAGACAAAATCAATAACGGTGACCAGAAGGAGATTCAGAGCCATTTTTCACAGAAATCCGCCTACACGAAAATCGATATTAACTTGGGTACAACAATTTACAGAATCCGGAAAACTAGAAAGCGCCCAGAACAATATGCTCAATGATATTCTGGAAGTAAGGGAAATTCTAGCACTTAACAATAATAGAATATCTGTTAGAAAAATGTCCCAAATCAAACAATTTTCAAAAAGTAAGGTTCACCGGCACCTAAAAATTATTAAATTTAAAGCATACAAAATACAAACTTTCCAAAAAATAGAGAATCATTCATTTGAACAAAGATATTTCATGTCATAAACATTGTTGGATCTGGTAAGACTTCAGCCTAATTTGAACCTAATAATGTCAGACGAAGCCACATTTCATATTAATGGAAGAGTTAATAAGCATAACTGCAGGATTTGGGGAGATGAGAATCCAAGAGCGTTTAACGAATTTTAAAGAGATGCACCTAGAGTAAATGTCTGGTGTGGTGTATCTAAAACTAAAATCTACGGCCCCTTTGTTTTCATGAAGTAACAGTTAACGGAAACACTTACACCGACATGTTGGAGGAGTTTTTGTAGCCCCAATTACAACAAGATGAAATTATAAACACTGTATATTTTCAACAAGACGGCGCGCCTCCACATTACTCCTTAGTTGCTCGAAATTCATTATCAGATCATTTTGGCAACAGATGTATACGTCGAGCTGGTCCCATCGAGTGGGCCTCATATTCCCCGGACTTAACCATACCAGACTTCTTCATATGGGGTTATGTAAAGGAGAGATGCTATAACCCAATCCCTACAAACCTTCAGGAGTTGAGAAATAACATAGTAAATATTTTTAATATCATAACACCAGAAATGCTGCAAAATGCGTTCAGTAATTTTTGGATAAGATTAGGATTATGTAGAGATGCAGATGGAGGTCACATACAACAACTTATTTATTAAATATAATTTTTTTATTTTGATGTGTTTTATGAAGTTATGTTTGGTTCTTCGTTCTTATATATAAATAAAAATGTTTTCTTTCTTTCTAGTTTTCCCGATTCTGTAAATTTTTGTACCTAAGTTAATATCGATTTTCGTGTATAGGCGTATCTATGTCAAAAATGACTCTGAATCTTATCCTGGTCACTTTTATTAATTAACAAAAGTGAATTTCTTACGAAAATTGTAAACGACTTTTGAGACTTGCAAACGGCGTCAAAAAAATTTAAACATTTCTAAGAATTTCAGTGAAAGCCGCTCATTAACCCCTTGTCTCATTTTCGAGTTATAACGTTTCCAAGCCGTTAAAATGTGATAATTTACGTTTGGAAGTTATTGACATGGTTTCATAAAAAATTAAATCTTTCCCTAAAAACTTCAGTATATGCCGATAATGTATACATTTTTGAAAAGGGGAAGAAAGGGACTTTCAGATGGTAATAAAAAATATAGGGTGTTGTATTTAAAATAAACCGGTAATTTCGTTTCAAAAATGGTAATTTTATTCGGCGCTTTCGGGAAAAATATACATTTGGCAACTATGTCAATAAAAATTTGAAGGAAATATAAGAAGTTTAGCGAAAACTGCACATCGATATCTTTTTCCATTCTCGAGTAATAAGCCGTCAAAATGTGTTACTTTATAGTGGGACACCCTGTATTTTGTTTCAAATTCCAACTCTTCTCGATAATGTTCTTCACCATTAAGTAATGCATTCAATTGTAAAATTATTTCACTAAATTCACTTAACCTTCCGTCGGGCGCATCTGATCTGAGAGATACATCTCACAATATTTTTGCCATATTTATAAATCGCACAACGCCGCAAAGTTGTCCCGCTAGGTATTCTACTACTTCAATGAGCGTAACAGCTTAGTGTATCTAGGGGTGTGCACTTATACCTATTAAAAATGGTACGCGTTTTCACAAAGAACAAGTCTAATTTGGTTGCGTTAAGCTGAATAGCCCAGGGTAGCCGAGTCCTTCAAATTGGGGAAAAAGAATTAGATTGAGGTTATAGTCTATATAGAAAGGACAAGGAGTAATAAATCATTCATTTAAGTAGATTTCATAGACGTACCAAAATATATTTTAAGAGGGTATACCGTAAGGTACATTTTGTATTGAACGAATGAGTTGCAGCTATGCTAAAGAATATACGATTTAGGTCAGAGGTAACGGGATGTACTAATTTTAATAAAAGAAAGTTCTCTTAAAAAAGGATGCATTATTTGCCCAAATAAGTGGTGGAAATATCGAATTTTGCGTTATATATGTTTTATTGACATAATTTCGGAATTCTATAACTCTTTCGTCATTCGGAAGCAAAAAATGTAGTTCATTATAAAAAAATTCTACAACTTCCTCAGGACTAAGATACATAATACCGAAATGTACTTTTAAGTATTCGCCAATTACAGAACCTTTCTGTCTGTACTCTTGTACCAAATGAAACTCCTGAATCTTACGAAACCAAGCTTGACAGAGATGAAATTTACAACCAAAAAGAATTTGATCTCTGCCAAAACATTCATATATAGCGTTATGAATGCTTAGTTCAAAATATACTACGACTTCTTTAGCTTGAAAATGTAAGCCTACTTCTTTACATTTTTGTCTTAAAATTAAAAATAAATTTGAATATGTTTGACTTGATTTGTCCGGCAGCAAACAAAAAACAAGAGGTACGTAATAGCCGTTTTTAAAACCATGAATGGTAAACATTTGGTAAAAAAAAGTTGAACAGTATTTAAAAGTCCCATCCATCAAAATACAATCCGAATTACATAAAAAATTAAGGTTGGAAAAACAGGAGAACACAATAATTTTAAATACCTGGTCTGCTGTTGATAGAAATTCCTCTTCTCGGTTCGTTCGTAATTGTAATTCACGAACACTATTAAATACTTCTTCCTGATTTTTAGGCAATAGTGTAAGTGCATCAACAACCTTCCCCTAATCCCCTAAATATCGATCAAAACAATCAAGATTTCTTCAAAATATTTAATTCAAGAAACCTTTGAAACCTTTCAGAAATATACATAATTCTATGGGCCTCCGATTTTATCTATTATAAACCCTAATGACTCTAATAGGATTAAACTAAATGGTTGCGGCACAGTTCGAATATTTCAGTAATCCTCAAATTGATACAAGTCAGGTAAAATTTTATTTTGTGGCAGAGTTCGGATATGCCCGTTTATTCATAATATTTTTTATTTGTATTACTCCTATATGTAGTGTTTGGGTAATTTTTCTCAGAAATTTTAAATGGCAAGTGGCCTACTGTAATCGGCTTAATACGATTACACCTATTTACAGATTATTCGATTATTGAGAGGGATTTTCCAAACAACCCAGTTTTCTTAGAAACATTATCGGGAATATTATTTTAAAAGAAAGTAGGTACATTAAATCAGTACTTAGTATTAGTTCTTTGAGTAAAGTTGTATGAAGTTGTATGGTTGTCATAATATTGTAAACAGTTGGAATATATTTAAAACATTTGTTGAATGTTAATTGTGCAAATACCAAACAATGTCGATACGCCAAGGACCATCTAAACGACCAAAAACAGGTCCATTATCTTTAAATGAAAAAACGCTGATATTGAATTGTTATATATCATTGAAAAACAAGGATCCAAGTGCAAGTGTTGATGATATTGTGGAATTAACGGCTGCTATGTTGTGTGTTGCTAAATCAACAATTTATAGATTACTAAAAGAAAGCAAGAATGGAACTCTTCAACCCCCTAAAACTCCTTCAGGCCGAAAACCAATTGAGATCGATGAGTCATTAAAACAAAGACTAAGGCGTAAAGTCCATGGATTTTACTTACGAAAGGAAATTCCAACACTTGACAAAATTATGACATCAGTGCAAGAAGATACGGACTATCCAAAATTCTCCAGAATGACATTATGCAAACTTTTGAAAGATGTGGGTTTCAGATATACAAAACATAATAGAAAATCTCTCTTGATAGATAAACCGGAAATAGTTTTTTGGAGAAGAGACTATTTAAGAAGCATTCGACATGCCAGAGAACAAAATTTGAAAATCTTCTACTTAGACGAAACATGGATAAATGCTGGATATACAGTTTCCAAATCTTGCCAAGATGAAAACATTAAAAGCGGAAGGCAGGCATTCGTGGAAGGTTTGTCGTTAGGTTTGCAGCCACCATCTGGAAAAGGAAAAAGACTTATCATTGTCCATGTTGGAAGTTCTGAAGGTTTTGTTGATGGTGGATTATTAACTTTTATTTCAAAACGCACGGGGGACTATCACGAAGATATGAATGGGGATGTATTCGAGGAATGGTTTGTTCAAATGTTGGATCTGATTCCAAAAGGGGCTGTTATTGTTATGGACAACGCAAGTTACCATTCACGGTTACGAGAAGCATATATTTACCTAAAATTACTATTTACAACTTGAGATTTTTGAATGTTTATTTTTTTTCTTCCCAGGAAAACTTCATTCTCAATGTATTTGAGATAAGATGATACATAATTTGGACTGTTGTACAACCTCCAATTCTTGAGAGCTGATTGATCTAAAAAAAATAAGCATAAGATTTTTATATTGTTTGTTGAAGTCAGGTCTAATAAAAGTTACTTACTAGTAAGTTTTCGTTAAATCCTCCTCATCTTTTAGAGGTAATATAAGAAGTATATCTGCTACTGGACCTCTATCGTTTGTTTGATATGATGCAGATTCAGTTCTGCTAATCATCATAGTGTACACTTTTTCTAACCAAGTGTTCAATTTTGAATTCAGGAGGCTAAGTTCGTTTAAAACCATTCTTTTAAAATATAAAATGCTTAATATTCATATCTAGGTCAAAAATTATAATATTTCCCTTACCATCATCACTCAAGGTTCCTTCCTTCAGAAGCAGGAGCTCCTGCCCCTTGAGCAGGGGTAGCTATTGAACCTTGTGCAGGGGTTACTGGATGGTGGGATACAACTGACCGCTTATATGACTGTGTTTCAGTTTCAGATAACACTAAAGTAAATGCTCACTTCAGTATGTGTTGAAAATTAATAAAAATTAATGTTTACCTATAGATTTGTCAGACCAATGTTTTTTCTTTCATAATCAGTTGCCTCTGGACCTACAAAATAAGTTAATTATTATAAATTGGAACCAAACAGCCGAAGTCAAGGTTGGCAATGAACACACAGAACCGACAAAGATCCTTAGAGGGGTCAGACAGGGATGCGTTCTCTCTCCACTCCTCCTCAATCTATACTCTGAAAACATCTTACAGGAGGCACTCGAGGAACGCGGCCTGGGTATTAGGGTGAACGGAGTGTGGGTCAACAGCATACGATACGCAGACGACACAATCCTAATTGCTCACAATATGAAAGACTTGCAGGATCTTCTTGATGCCGTGGGCGATAGTAGCAAAAGCTTGGGCCTCAATATCGACACCAAGAAGACAAAATTCATGATAGTTTCTCGCAAGCCGGAAGAACATGACAATGCAAGCCTAACACACAACAGATGTCCCATTGAAATGGTATATAAATTTAAATATTTAGGCACGTGGCTATGTGAAAGCTGGACGTCTGAAACGGAAACAAATACCGAATCGAAATTGCCCGAAGCACATTTATGAAATTCAGGAAAGTTCTTACCAACACCGATGTTGATCTCGACCTAAGAATCAGAGTTGTAAAATGTTACGTGTGGTCAGTGTTACTGTACGGTATGGAGGGCTGGACGCTAAATGTAAACACCATGAATATACTAAAAGCCTTCGAAATGTGGACCTATAGGCGAATACTGAAAGTCCCATGGACGGCCAGGAAAACAAATGAGGTGGTCCTAATTGCCGAAAACTATCAAGCGCAGAAAAACGGCATATCTAGGCCACATAATACGGAATGAAAGATACCAATTCCTACAATTAGTAATCGAGGGAAAGATTGAGGGGAGCAGAGGAGTCGGTAGGAAGAAGATGTCATGGCTCCGAAACGTGAGACAATGGACAGGGCTGAGAACAGTAGGAGACCTATTGAGCACGATCAGAAATAAAGAAGAGTGGGTACATGTGATCGCAAACATCCATTAATGGATAAGCAGTGGAAGAAGAAGAAGATTATAAATTAACTTACAATTTATATTATATTTTCAAATTCATATAAAATTTCTTTTTATAGAAACCTTCCAGATAGCACATAACTTTTTCTACTGTAGGATAGATGTCCCTATCCTCATCAAAAGTTTCTTTTTCTTCATCAGATGAAGAATATCCTCTGGTTTTTTTCATTTTCTGCATCCCCTGCCTCTGAGATCAGATGCTGATGATAAATCGCTCGTCATTTGGGCTTGACAGCCTTTTTTTGAGCAACATTAAAATCATCTGAAAAAATGTAACTAAACTATAAATAAAATGTAGAATAAAAAAACTTACCATGTTCTCCCAGTGAAACGTAAGGGAAGACTTTCTAATGCGCTTTTGGCGAATAACAATTTTTAAAGTAATGTGAAATTTTTGTTTTCTTGAAATTCTTAGGTGGCCAGAAGCATTCAATAAAATTTTTACACCATTCTATTGGTACTGCCTCCACAGCATCCTCATCGATGAATCTTACAATAGCCTACGTCCTCTCAGCCAGTTGTAAAAAGAAATTCATGATGATATAATTAAATAATAGCGAGGATGTTCCAAAATTAGAGAAATATTTTAAGACCATTATTTTTGAGATCTTATAAAATTCTATATAAAGTTACTCCTAGTTCCGTTAGTTAAAATTGACAATTTCCCTAAAATATATACCTACAAACAACGCAATTATCTATGTATAATCGTAATTATCCATGTATGGTTGCCACTTTGATAAATAAACTGTTATTTTTATGACTAAGTTATTTTTTTTGTATTAAAAAACTAACACTTCTATCAAAGTGAATCAATATAGTAGCCTTTTGTCCTAAAAATGGTTGAATTTTATAAGTAGAATAAAAAAATAACAAAATGTAAACAATAACAAATTTTAGTAGTGGTGTCCCAGTAACAATCAAATATTGAAATTCTGATGGGTAGTTATCGATGTAAATACAAAAAACCTAGTTTTGACACAAACCAATTGATTTCTCAAAAACCTGATACATTTACATTCTTATAAAATTTGACCAATGACATGAGGTCACCATTAAGTCCTCACCCTAAAATCAGGTTATTTTATGTACTCTTTTTTTTATAAAATGAGATTTTTTGCTAAACTATTCTATGACAGCTACATAGGTCACTCTATTTCAAGTAAACATATGCTGATTCATTTAGTAATTACCATGAGTCAATGATGTCCATTCAATCTAGTTAAATGCTTGAACTTTAGAAAATGCAATTTAAAAAAAAATGGTCTTAAAATAACCTTGTTCTAAGACGATGAAGTGGTATTTTTTGTTTGTTTTTTGTGTAACATAAACCTGAAGACCACGCGAGCACAATGAATGGCAATGTCTGAGTGCTGAGGTTAATCTGCACAGTACCATATACATACGGTGGTTCATTTCAAAACTTTCCACCACGAATTTCTTGAAATGAGGATTAAAAGAAATTACCGGAAAACAATTTATTGAGGGGGACAACTTTTTAAGAAAAAATCACATCGCACACTACCCTCTGAAAGCACTCCGTTAAAAATCTTAAATGGTAAGAGGTATTGAGTGGTAGCTCATTTGAAAGGTCCTTTTAATTCTGTAATTTTGGATTTTGAGTTTTTTAAGATTTTTGAGTGTGAAAGGGGGCGATGCAATTTTTGCGTAAAAAGTGGCCCACCTCAATAAATTGTTTTACGTATTCCATTGATTTTAATATTTCAAGAAATTCAAGGTGAGAATTTTTGACATGAACATCCGCCTGTACCTGCAACCTGAAGAGCAGACATACTTAATTTCAAAGAAGATGCATAATGAATGTTGCCAATATTCTGATTATTTACATTTGTTTTACTTTTTGACATTTCACTAGGATACTTCAAATTTTACATTTCTGTACACCTCACATATGCAATAATGAAAATGAGATAAGTTTCCGTTTTGAAAGGTAAAATCATAATCTTTTTTTTAATCATTGACGTTTTAAACATATCAAGTTCATTATTAACTTTTTTAATAAAAGAAATGCCAAATAGTGATGAACTGCATGGTTTTTTAAAAAAATCACCGTTTCTTTTATAAACTAAGCCTATTATAACAATATTTCCTTGCAAAAATGTTAATTTCAATTGTTGTTCCAGTATTAAGGTCAGTAAATTGATCACATATCTTAGCTACGTTTACACGATATTTTTCAGTTACCATTATTTTAAATTGGGGAGAATGGCAATTTACTAGGAATGGACCGGAATAATGTTCAATCATAGACTTTCTGTTCTCCTTTAAGTCTAGTATTGAAACATATGTATTCCTTTCTTCATAAGTTCTACGAACAACTTGTTGAAGAAGCTTGCTAGTCTTACGAACTTTCCTTGTTATTTGTCGCATATGATTTTCAAAGGAAAAGCACTGAAATTATGAAGAGGGCCAAACATTTTTACACAATCATTCAAATGTAGAAGATTGTGAACATTGTAAGATATAAAATCAGAACCGTAAATTCTAATGGAATTAGATATAAAATGTTCAAAAAGCTTATTGGCATATTCAAAATAGGATTTGATATTACAAAATTAATTACTCGCTAGAATAAGGGTTGCTACACTAAGACGTAAGAAATTATTGCATGGTTCAGTTGATAAGACATTTTTGAACACAACTGGACCAGTATAAAGTAGTAGAAGTCTAAATTCCGAGGCTTTAAATCTTTTACTTTCCACTAATGAACGTAGTTTACGTGCAAATTCAGAAGGAATACATTTTTTTAATATTAAACATTGATTACTTATGGAATAAATATGTGATGCCCTCAATTTATTTGGAGGTTTACCGAAAATCCACTCAAATTTTTTATTACATAATTTGAATATTATTATATTATTACATCAAATGGAATATTATTATTCATATTAAAATTCGGCACATTTTCTAACACTGTGTTTCCAGTGTGATGTTCCGGTTGTTCTTTGTTTCAAAAAGATTCATTTGATCGTTTATGAAAACATTTTGTACAGGAAGAATATGCAGAATGGCTTTTTACATAGAGACTATATGCCTTCGCAGGTGCATTATATATAATCATGGAAATATTAAATTTGTGTATTTTAGAACCTATTATTATACCATTCTGATATAAATTAATACATTCATTAACAAAATCCTTAAAGAAATCATTAGCCTTAGGACTTTCGTTAGAAACTTCCTGATAATAAGATGTGGTAAAAATTTACTATAGTGGCGTGACTCAGAATTTGATGAAATGTTTTTCCTAGACTAATTTGGGTATGCTGATCAAGAATTTAAAAAAAAATTCACCGGAAATGGAAACTGAAAAATTTTCATTTTTATTTTTTTTTCTTCCCGTATTATGTTCTTATAAAAATGTTTATGCTATTATATTAACTAAAACGGATACACTTTGATCTGTGTCAGTGTGCCGGGGAGCGATTGTTTTTAATAGCAGGCTGTGATTCATCGAATCGTGTTTTGTTTATTTCTGTAATATTCTTGTGTCATTTTAAATTTGACTGAGTTTTCTGTTTCTCATTTAATCATAACTGGTTATATTAATCTTGACACGATTTTTAATTGGAGGAATTGTTCCGAGATTGTTGAGAAGTTGCAGGACTTTGGAGTAATTCCTAAAGACCGTGAAATCAAGTGCTCTCAACCATTCTGCAACGGAAATTTTAAAGTTATGAATGACAGCACGGTGTCCGATGGAGTTCGTTGGAGCTGTGATGGCACTGTTCGTTATCCAAAAACCAAGGCCGTGAAATGCAAAAAGAGGTACCTCATTTTATTATATTTACAATATTTATTCATGTATATATTAACCTTTGCCTTCTGTATTTTAGGGTTTCCATTCGTCACAACACGTTCTTCCACAAATCTAATTTACCTTTATGGAAAATTGTTGCATTTTGCTACCTTTGGGTTGAAAAGTGTCCCCTCAAGTTCATCATGAAGCAAATCAGAATTAGCAGCCGCACTGCTGTGGATTGGGCCTGTTTCTGCCGGGAGGTTGTGTTCGACGCCTTTATTAAAAAGGCTACGAAGATTGGTGGTCCAGGGAAAACGTAAGTATTTTTATTGATATGATTAGATTATATTAGGTTAGGTTAGGTTAATAATGCTCAAATAATTCTAAATTTTTCAGTGTTGAAATTGACGAATCAAAGTTTGGAAAACGGAAGTACCATCGTGGTCATCATGTGGACGGGGCTTGGGTATTCGGAGGATATGAAAGAGGATCTGGGAAAGTCTTCATGGTTGTTGTTGAAGATCGGACTGCTGAAACTTTGTTGGACTGCATTGAGCATTTCATTGAGCCTGGCACTACCATCTACTCCGACTGTTGGAACGGCTATTCGGGATTGAAAGACCACCCTAATTTTGAAAATCTTCAGGTGAACCATTTCCTTCATTTCAAGGATACTGAGACTGGAGTCCACACCAACAACATTGAATCGTCATGGCGGCATGCTAAGGCATCCGGGCCATATGCCAACAGACAAAAAGGATTTTTGGGAGGATACCTTGCTCGCTACATGTTCCTTAAATTCGTCAATGAGGTTGAACAGGATCCACTTGTTATTTTTTTTATGCTCGCTCGTGATCTTTATGATCCAGTGGCATTGAATGATGTACCTACATTTGAGAGAGAATGGGATGATGCGGAAGAAGATGAAGATGATGATAACATCGACGACGAATTTAATTAAATTGTTACGATCTTACTTATACTCTCATTATATTAACTTTTTCACAAAACTGTATAATAAAATTAATTCAAATTTTTTTTCAAAATTTTGAAGAAAAAAAAATTCGAAATTTCATTTCCGAATAAAATTTTTTTATGATTCGTGTTCAGGAAGTCATAATTAGTCTAGAAAAAAAATTTCATCAAATTCTGAGTCACGCCACTATAGTAAAATTTTTCCTAAGATGTTATACTTTGCTTTATCGGAGAAGGAACTACATTTGAAATGTCTCCATCTCCTACTGATCTTTGGTGAGAATGATCTAAATACAAAATAATGGAGACAAACTCAGACCCTGAACTTCTGCTCGACTCCGTTTTAGGCTCTAATGCGTTTTTTTACTTGGTCCTGTTATGATAAGAGCTGATATACCCTGTACTCTTATAGCAGCACTTTTTTGAATAAGCTTCTTTGAGGCTGCAGTTGATTTTTTGATGTTACCCGTTGTTGCTCTCTGCATACTTTTAAAATAACTATGCCATGAACTTACGTTACCAAATATCGCAAGTATGAAGTGAAGTCACTCATCAATCACAGTTCTCAATTGCATGCACAAAAACCGGCGTGGCAGCAATAATAACTTCTTGGCATGGCGGAACCTGCAAAAACAAGGGATTAACATGTTAGGTTAGAAATAAAAAAAGTTTTTAACAATCTCTCTCCAGTCCTTAAACGTATGCAGTTTTGGTCGTAATATATAAACATTCCTACCTAAATATAAAGTCAGAATAGCTTCGTACATCAACAATTTCTAGTTATACCGTTAATTATTTGATTCAATAGCCTGACCGTCAAGTTGTTTATCATCAACTGAATTAATGAGCGGTGTGAATAAAAACGAGTACGACGAGTATTTACTTACAAGTAAAGTGTAACGAGTATTTAAACTCCAAGTAAACCGATGTGAATAAAGCGTCGAGTTTACTTGTGACCGTGTACTCGTCAACCCGAGGGTATACTAGCAAGTATTTACTCGCGAGACAACTGGATTCACAAAAAAGGCAAGTAAATACTTGTAGCGCCACACAGACTACGCATCATTTCCTGTTGTGACTTGTTCTGTTTTCGCCGCTAAACTAACTTGACTCCCCGTCAATACTCACAAGTCAGTTGTCGTTCCCGTTTGTTTTTGTCCACTTGCAGCTATAGATGAAAGTAGTGTGACTTCCGGTTGTGACAATAGAGCTGTTTTTGTAGCGTTATTGAAAGACTTTAGTGTTGTGCTAAATAAATCCATGTTGCCTAAAGTTGCATCTGCTAAAGAGAAGGCATGGGGATGTTTAGCCGACCAGTTTTCGAAAAACGTTGGGAAGCTAACTAGTGTTGGACAGTTAAAAAAGCTATTGAACAATATGAAAACCGCAGTCAAGAAAAAAACTGATGTCAACGCAACTGGAAATAAACCAATAACATTGTTGTCATGGGAGGCAGATTTCCTAAAAATTTGCGATTCAAACGAGAACCCAGTTTATTGCAAAATACCTGGGGCTTCATGCGTTGGATTGGGAGCAAGTTCTATGTCTGAACTCAATGAGGAGAATGAGAATAGGGAAGACGAAGATGACCCCGTTGACATGTTAGCATCAAACCAGCCCATCACACCAGTGACTTGCATACGTAAGAGCGATGCGACGAAGTTGAAAAAAGATAAGAAATTGAAATTCTCAGCCGAAACTGAAGAGAAAAGAATTTTTGTTGTTGAGATAAATTGTATCCTGTTTCCTTTCCTGAAATATTCCTTTTCTCTAAAAAAAATTAAATAAAAAATAAAAATAATAATAAAATAAATAAAAAACAAAAATGAAATAAGTATATAATATACGTCACGTACACAGTCACGTGATGTACGTCACGTACACAGCTGCTGTACACAGTTTGTCGGGTATGGCATGACCGGTGGAGGGTTCATAGGCTGGCGGTATATGCCCATTTGCTTTTCCAGCAGGGCATGTTAAACCTGACATACTGTAGGCCTATGCACACACATGCGCACATGTGACATACTTATTTAAAAAGATATATTTTTGTTTTTTTATATATTTTTTATTACTTTTTTATTTTATTTTTTCACATATGCGATTGCAATTGGAGTAAAGGAAATAGGATTAAATTTATTTCCATGTCAAAAATGTGTATTTACATCATCAGATTATTACTAATTTCTAATCGTTTTTGCTGACCACGTCGTCTATTTATAACTTCATTCCGATCTAAATTATATAGAGGTACATTTTCTTCAGCCACACCATTTTCGATTCCGTCTTCCACTTCCCAAGGATCATTCAAATGTTTTGCTACATTGTGAAGCACTGCACAACTTATTACTAAATTGGGAATATTTTTGACTGTTATTCTAACTTGGCTCGAGAGTATGGGAAAACGACGTTTCATCTGGCCAAAAACTCGTTCAATTATTACTCTTTCCTGAGCATGGGTCGAATTGTAATTCCGCTCACGAGCATTTCTTGGTTCGTCAGAAGGACTCAGTAACCAAGGAGTAATTCCATATCCGCTATCACCAAGGAGACAAACATCACCATCATATCGGCGCACCACGTCCTGAATTCCACTCACTCGCCAAATTCTGCCATCATGTACACTCCCTGGCCATTGAGCGTCCACACTTGTAATTTTTTCATTAGCGTCACAAGTCATCTGAATGTTTATTGTTGTTTTTCCTTTTCTGTTCACATACTCGTCGCCGAATTCCGAAGGTTTCATAATATGCACGTGAGTGCAATCTATAGCACCAATGACAGTCGGAATGCGAAATTTTGAAGCCCAATCTGCGTTGGCCTGATCCATATCTTCAGTAGTGCGTGGACATTTAATCCAATCTTCAGACTTCGACACTATTTTATCCAATACACTTGAAAATGTTCTGCTGACGGTACTTCTTTCAACCCCCATGTCGTTGGCAACACCACTCTGGAATCCTGGATCACTAACGTATCTCAGAAAAATTTTCATATTTTTCCGTGCAGTTAATCCTCCACCCCTTGCATCAGTGTTTTCATCAAGAAAGTGCGAAGTGAGAAAATCTACGTTTTCGCTCTCAAACCGTAATAGTCCCTTAGATAGATCGGGACTTATATCACGCCGGTCTCTATAACGTTTCACACCACGCAGGTTTATAAATGCAGCCATCTTTCGTTTACAAGTACGACTGCAAGTCTGGGGTCGGGTTGACTTGCGAATAGACGAGTATTTACTTACTACAGAAGTATTTAGTTGCGTTTATTCACACCAAAATTGGCATTTTTCCGAGTTTTACTAGCCTCTCAAGTATTAACTCGCGAGTAACAGTAAATACTTGTTTTATTCACTTCAATGTTGGCGTTTACTTGTTATTTTGATATGTTCAAGTATTTACTTGTCCTACTCGTGTTTATTCACACCGCTCAATATTGTAAAGAAAATAACTACACTCAGTAGAATAGTTACAGTAATCTGATTATACACTTAAAAAGAGTGGATTCTATTGCACGTACCATTGAATGTAAGCAACATTCCATTATTCGAATCAAACAGCTGTGAGTAGATCACAACAAGTAGAATTCTACTTTTGTGACGTCACGTTGCCTAGCAACCATAAGTACTTGCTCTCTGGCAAGAATTAAGTATCATGATGCTTCTATTTAGGTACCCCCCTTCCGTCTCAGATCGCTTTCCTTCTCGCTTGAAAACGACACCCGAACATAGTAAAAACCAAATAAAGTTGAGTTTACGTCATCATTGTGAACACTTGTAGCGTTGTCAGAGTGTTCGCGAAATATGAAAATTAACATAAAATAACTGAAGTCAACAAAAAACGTAAATGTAGAAAGTTTCACAATATTATAAATGAAAATTACAAAATTATCGATAGTTTGATAGTTTTCGTTTAATATAGTGTGGAGTTTTTTCTTATTCCTTTCTTGTTCAAAATAATTTACTAATGAAGCCACAAGTTCTTTGCATCGGCTATTCAGCTGTTTGGGTATCACAGAAGAAAATGCTTTGTTGTTTTGAAAACAAAAACAGTTTTGATTATAAATATTTCTCACAAGAAAATTTTATAAAGCACCTAACTATAACCTCAAAAATTGATGACAATACACGAGTAGAAAAGTCACAAACAACGCGGCAACATGACATTATTTCTGGCAGTGACTATTTTACCGTCAATAATTGGAGGATTCTTTATGAAAATTTTACCACAAATGTTTACATCTAAACCCAATAAAGCTATATTGCTTATACATTATTTTGGTACAAAAGTTTTTTTATTGATTGGGTTATCTTAAGAACCGATTAATTAACAAATTTAAGTATATGCACTTTTCGATAGAAATGTAGCCACACATGCGATAGAAATACGCCCTTGGTGACGTAAACGCAACTTTATTTGGTTTTTACTATATATATCGACACTAGTCGTTATTGTCGTTAACATGACAGGTTAATATATCGCTATTGCCATCTGTTGCACACATAAAACAAAGACGCAAACGCTTTAGTAATTCTAATTTCTAACCTAAAATCATAGAGAACGTTAGAATATTTTATCAGAGATTG
Source organism: Galeruca laticollis (assembly GCA_963921935.1). Lineage (NCBI taxonomy): Eukaryota > Metazoa > Arthropoda > Insecta > Coleoptera > Chrysomelidae > Galeruca > Galeruca laticollis. The sequence continues at coordinate 138,160,288 of OY998181.1, forward strand.
GTTATTCAAAGTAGAGAACTTAATTATTTCTGTATACCTAAAATGAGGGTACGCTCGAGACACTGGGAAGTGATTTTGAATTTTTCTAAGAAAAATCCATGCATAATTACCAATAAATTTAATAGAATAAACGGGCGAAATCAAAGCTTAGAGATGTGGAAACAATTAACCACTCACTTAAATTCTCTGGGCTATGGAGAGAAAACTGTAGAAGGGTGGTATGTACCTAACTATTTATACTTGTGTATTTCCGTTTTTTTATTGCACGTAGATGAAAATTAAAGAATGCAAAATTCTAATTATAGACATACAAAATAAAGATGAAACAGAGAACAATGTCCAAACTGGGTCGAAAGCCTATCTTTACCGAAAAACAGGAGAAAGAGTTAACTGAATATATCTTACAGCTGGCGAGAATGTTTTATGGTATCACCATTGGAGAGTTCAGACGCTCAGACAATTGGTATATAAATATGCTGAGACGAATGGAATCAGACACAATTTTCGTAGAGAGACTGAACTTACTGGAAGAAGTAAGTTTGAGAAACCCGGAGGGCACAAGTATCAATCGAATAATCGGATTCAATAAAACCGAGGTCAAGCGATTTTATTCCGACGTTGCTTCTATGTTAGATAAATTTCAATTTCATCCAGATCAGATGTACAACGTTGATGAGACTGGTATAACAACGGTACAAAGACCCTCAAGAATTTTGGGTCCGAAGGGACAGAAACAAGTAGGTTCTGCGATTTCTTTGGAAAGAGGAAAGATCGTTACAATTGTTTGTGCGATGAGTGCGGCTGGAGGATACATTCCACCAATGTTTATCGTCCCCAGGAAGTAAATGAAGACTCAACTTCAAAATAATGGCCCGGTAGGTGCAACATATCACTGCTCCGATAATGGATGGACAAATAATGAGCTGTTTTATGAGTGGTGTCACCTGTTTTATTAATACCTGACAACCATACCAGTCATATTTCAATGGATATATATTTATTCTGTAAAGCTCATTAAATTCATCTCGTATCCATACCTCCGCACACATCCCATAGGCTACAGCCTCTCGATCTGACATTTTACAGCCCTCTCAAGGGTGCCTATAATAGAAAGTGTGAATTATATCTCAGAACACATCCGCATCAGAGAATAACTAACTTTCAGTTAACTGAGATTTTCAACAAAGCCTATTTGAGAGTTGCTACAATGGAAAAAGGGATTGCTGGCTTTAGATCTGCTAGTTTTTCCCTTCGACCCAGATAAATTCACATATGAAGATTTTTCACCAGCTCAAGAATTTCGTCCAGTTGCCATAGAACATGATGTAGAAGAACAGAACGTTACTGACACCGAGATACTAAAAGATCAGATTACTAATGAAAAGGGCAACATCACTCCAGAGGCAACCCCACAGGTAAATTCCGAAATGATCCTATACCACGAATATCAAAAGCCAATGTTTCTTTTTCTGATTTATTGCCAATATCAAAGGCCAACATGATCTCAAAAAAAACTAGGAAGTGTACAAAAAAACGATTTGAAATCCTTACATCCACACCGATGAAGGAAATTCTTGAAGAATCTGACTTGAAGACAGACGAAAGAAACAAGAAGAAGGCAGCTGCTGTCGACAAAAAGATAAGGAAACCAAAAGGAAAAGAGAATATTTCGCAGAAAAGAAAAAAATTACTTCATGTTAAAAATATTAAATTTCAAGATAGTGAAACGGAGGAATCGGAATATGACGAGAAAGATATATGTGATGATGATGAACTGGACCATGTTGATCCTACTAGCACAGAGAATATCTTCCTAGTTTGTGGCGAATTCGGGAAAGATAGAGAGCTGTGGTATCAATGTGTGTCTTGTTTGGATTGGGCGCATGCTGATTGCACTGCGAGAGAAGATTATAAGCAATATGAATGTGACATACGCAAGGAATAATGTTCTCTTTTCTCAATAAAAAATCAAAGCTGTCAGTTCAATTTGCGCAAAATATCCAGGTACCCCGCGCAAAATTACCCTCTAGATGGGTAATTTTACGCACCGACCCAAAAGCTAAAATTGGTAATTTCAGAATGTTTATTTACGTTTTGACTATAATGTGGTATATAGAATGCCCCTTTAACTGTTAACTGTATCAATTTGAACAGTTTCAATCACTTTGTTAACAACAATTCAGATGGTTTTGTTTATGTGCGTAGAATTCCCCCATCTTCCCCTAGTAATATGAAACCAGTAAGGAAAAATGAAAATAACAACAAATATTCGCCTTGCTCCTACTGCTTTGGATTTTACACTGCAAAACATTTATGGCAGCATCGTAAACGTTGTACTGAAAACACCGGTGCTGATAATTTTGGTAATGCACAAAGTTCAGGTCAAAACTTATTGTTGCGACATATTCAAACTAACCCAAGATTAAGAGAAATGGTTTTTCCACGTATGAGAGCTGACCACATATCTCTTGCAGCAAAAAAATCCTATTATATGTGCATTCGCTTCAAGATACTTATCAATACACAAAGAACCTCATTTTATTCCAGTAACTTCAAGAAAAATGAGAGAATTAGCTAAACTCTTAATAGAAGTTAAAAGAATTCAGCCGTCTATCAAAGATCTCTATGGTGCCCTTAAAGGCGTTCATTATGATACGTTAGTTGCTGCTAGTAGAACCGTTGCCAAATATGATGAAATAAATCAACAGTTTGCAGCTCTAACTTATGCATTGCAAATGGAGACAACACTTAAGCAGTGTTGTGATATTGCAATTATGCATGCATTAAAAAAATTAAAAATTGGCTCAACACTAGAGCTAGCCAATGATGAAATGGAACTAAAAAATTTAATCCAATTAATAGAAGGACACTGGAAATTCGACATTTCTAGCCAAGCCTCAAATGACATACATTTAAAAAAATGGAATGAAGTTACTGTTCTTCCATTGGCCAGCGATCTTAAATTGTTAAATATTTTCTTATTAAATTAATAAAGCTCTTTATTAATGTTAGATGAAAACCCACAAGATGAAGTATGTAATCTTATTGGAAACTATTTACTGTCGAATATTGTCACTAAACAGGAAGCACCCGGCGAGCTGCAAAGACTTCTTGTTAATACGTATAAATCTACATTAACTCAAAATAACACTCAGGAATACGAAGAATTCACAGAAGTAATTTCAGAAGCAGAAAAAATGCTTATTAAAAATTTTAAAAGAATTGTGATACGGGGAAAGAGGGGTCGTGTAGTGCCTGTTTTATTCAGTAACGACGCCCAAGAACATTTGACTGTCATTTTGAAAATTAGAGAATCTATTAACCAAAAAACTAATATTTATCTATTTGGTCATCCAAAAACAGGTGAACCAATAATTGGTTATAAAGTATTGAAGAAATATGCAGTTGCTTGCCTGGCCAACAATCCTGAGGCTCTGACTTGTACACGTCTGAGAAAACATTTAGCTACTCTTACCCAATTATTTAACATGAATGACAATGACATGGAGCAGATGGCTAGTTTTATGGGACACACCTTAGGAATACATAGATCATCTTATAGACTACCCGGCGATGTTTATCAGACCTCAAGAATATCAAAACTTCTTATTCTTATGGAAAAAGGAGAGGCTGGACAATTTAAAGGGAAAACCCTTGACGAAATTGATTTGAATTTAAATGAGAATTTGCTCCAAGGTTCTGATCATACTTCAGAAGTACGCGAAGAAATGTCTCCTTTTGAGGAAGAACAAGTAGAAGAATATGGACTAGAAGAAGATATATATGAGAAAAAAGAAAAGTAAACATCCGCCGGGAAGAAAAGAATATTGATACCTTGTACACAAGAACGTTGTTATTCCCTTTTTTTAAAATCACATAAGAAGAAAACAACCCCCGAAAAAACACGATTGTAATGAGTTAATAGAAAATAACTCTATACTTTTACAAAATAAGGATTGGTTGAAAATAAAAATATTTATACAAAACAAATATAAGAAAAAATAGAATGTTTTAATAACAAAAAAAATGTATTTTTTTTGCTTTATTATTTTATATGCGTATTGAATTTTTTTCATTTAATAATGCCTCTAGGATTTTATTAGTTATTTTTATTAAGAAAAATATAGGATGTTTATTGGCACAGATTGAAATATAAAAATATATTTACGCTGACAGCAAAAAAAATTATTTTTTTCTATTGTTTTACTTGAATTAAGATTTCAAAAATTATGTATTTGTATTTATAAAACATGTATGTTGACAAATTTTGTATTAAAATCAAAGAGGTTTATTTCATTAACATTCAAAATGTATAAATACAAATCTGTAAAATTTAATGTTTTTTAATTAAATAGTGTATTGACTATATAATGACATTTTTTCTGGGACTATTATAGAATTTCTATAATGCGACGTAGTTTCTGATTATGGAATAGCTTCATTCTGGCCCTAGGGCAGGAATATTCACTATAGCCCCTAGTATGGAATGAATAGTAGTGTCGCGGTTAATTTGGCACAGAGAGAAAATAGAGCTGCTTCGTTTTCTACATCAGCTGCACTACGCAGAGTAGAAGTAGTGCAGAAATGTCAAATTGCATAAAAAATCCTCTAAAGTGAACATAAAATGACTAATATGGTCGTTGAATATTAATTGTTAGAGCCAGAAATGCAGTATAGGTGTATTTTGATCCACTTTTTTTTCAAAAAAAAAAGGAAAAAGAAGACGCTCTCTAGCAACAATTTTCAACTGTCAAAAATGTCGATTGTCAAAATTGTTTAATTATCTATTTTTTTTTAAATTAAAATTGATTAATACTTCATAAAAAGTAAGTAAATTCATATAATTTTATTAAAATAATAGCTATTACACAGCTTCATTCCTTTTTAGTGTTAGATATTTCACCACAACTCTTCCAGAAATCAGGGATTAAGCAATTCGATATATGTTGTTTTTTTATAGTCGTAGAAGAAGTATAGTCTAAAACACGGGAGGAATTCAAAACTCTACACTCATAGAATGTTGCTTATTCCACCTTTAATATAGAATATACTATTGACGAATTGAATACAGTGATTGGTGTCAGTGGCGGCTCCTCCAGTAGGTCATTGAGTCAATGACCCCCCATTAAAAAATAATTTAAAAAAATATTTAAATAGGTATTTAAAAAAATAAAATATACCTACTATACATATAGTATAGTCATCATCATCATCATCATAGTATAGTAATAAATACTAATACTAAGTATTTCTCTCAAATAAATTTTACCTAAAACGCTTCAAGACGTAAACGTTTTTCAAGACAACCGTGTAAACGATATTTCGCAGCAAGTACCTACATCTCTGCGAAATCTAGAATGCCAAACCGAGCTGGTGTCCATCGTTGACCTCAACGCGTTAAATGGGGACGGAATTTGCCGAACGCTAACAATCTTCGTAACGTGAAAGAAACGCGCCCGAAGTTTACATGTGTTGGGTCAAAAGCCCGGGTTAATATCGATGATGAATCGACTTACGTCGTTCGAATATTACACGCTTAGAAAAGAGATGAGTAGAGGGGTTGGCAGGCCGCGCTATATTTTTATTTAAAGGGGATCATTTGAAGTAAAATAAGAGTTGTGTTTTGATGTAATAAGTTGTTATTGTTATTATTTTGATTTTTGATTAGTTTTTTTGAAGGCTTGTGTTTTAATTATTTGGTGTTATTTTATGCTACGCCTTTTATCATGTCTGTAGTGCAAATGGTTCAGAATTTGAGAACTAAAAGTGAATAAAATTTTGAAAAACTATTAAAACTAAAGGAAGGTGGTCGTCCTCTTTCAGATTTAAAAATTAAACAGACTAGCAAGGACAAGAACAAAGAAGTTCATCGCAATTTTCGCAGCTCTATGTATGATTTGTCTGATTGGATTTGCAGTGAAGTAAGTGATGCATTTTACTGTTTCGTTTGTCTGCTTTTTTCGAATAATTCTCCCGTCTGAAACTTCTGCGGTTACCACTCTTTTAAGTAGCCCCTTTTTCTATTTGCGTGCAATACCCACTAATATCTTTGTTGGTTGTTGTTCATATGCCACGCACTATACGTACATCTATATATATATATATATATATATATATATATATATATATATATATATATATATATATATATATATTATCAGGTATACAAATAGTGTAGAAACAGACCCTTGTATTCTTAAAACAAAATCTATCAAAAAACACTCCAAAATGGAAGAAGAGATAAAAAGTTTAACCTCCAGACTAAGACAAATTGGAATAGACAATGCAAACGCTACTTCCCTGGTACTGGAAGAACATAGCACTATGAAAGCATGGAACTCCCTTTCTGCAGTGGCCCAAGACGAGGACGAGAGACTCCACATCATCTTGGCGGTGTGGCTGATCACAAGAAAAAGTCCCTTGAAGAAAACTTTCTGGACAATGCCAGATGAGCTCCCTGGAAAAGTGGTCAGGTTCATAAAGACAAGTAACAACCACCCTGCAAAGAAACTCATATGCAGCTCCACAGTAAAAAAAGAACTGCCTAAGACAGGGATATGGGAAACATATGTGGCAACTCTTCATTTGCTGGAATATCCCGAAAAATGTTCTCAGGAATACAGAGTGAAGCTTGCCTTCTTGCTCACAGGAACCGTTTTTGAGCCTCCAAAAGAAGGGAAAAAGTTAGATACCCCTGCTGATTGTAGGAGGAGTGAGTCACAAAGAACCACTTATCTTCTCAACAAAAAAGAGACTGGTGTACTTGAAGAAGTGAATTCTGCACTCGAATCCATAAAAAAAGACATAGAAATATACGAGAGGGATCCACAAGAATATATATATATATATATATATATATATATATATATATATATATATATATATATATATATATATATTATCAGGTATACAAATAGAGTAGAAACAGACCCTTGTATTCTTAAAACAAAATCTATCAAAAAACACTCCAAAATGGAAGAAGAGATAATAAGTTTAACCTCCAGACTAAGACAAATTGGAATAGACGATGCAAACGCTACTTCCCTGGTACTGGAAGAACATAGCACTATGAAAGCATGGAACTCCCTTTCTGCAGTGGCCCAAGACGAGGACGAGAGACTCCACATCATCTTGGCGGTGTGGCTGATCACAAGAAGAAGTCCCTTGAAGAAAACTTTCTGGACAATGCCAGATGAGCTCCCTGGAAAAGTGGTCAGGTTCATAAAGACAAGTAACAACCACCCTGCAAAGAAACTCATATGCAGCTCCACAGTAAAAGAAGAACTGCCTAAGACAGGGATATGGGAAACATATGTGGCAACTCTTCATTTGCTGGAATATCCCGAAAAATGTTCTCAGGAATACAGAGTGAAGCTTGCCTTCTTGCTCACAGGAACCGTTTTTGAGCCTCCAAAAGAAGGGAAAAAGTTATATACCCCTGCTGATTGTAGGAGGAGTGAGTCACAAAGAACCACTTATCTTCTCAACAAAAAAGAGACTGGTGTACTTGAAGAAGTGAATTCTGCACTCGAATCCATAAAAAAAGACATAGAAATATACGAGAGGGATCCACAAGAAAATTCTATGATTTCAGCAGTCAGAGCGGTGAGTGTTTGAAAGTACCTCATATTATTGCCTAAGATTAATTCTATTAAAAAAAAAAAAAAGTTGTTAGTGAATGTATTTAAGAAGTGGTAAAAAGAAGCCAGAAACAAAGACTATGGAGGGAGACGCAGAAAGCAATCAAAATATAAACGAAATGTTTTTACGTATAATGGAAGTTATTAAAAACACAAATGAGACGATGGATAGGAAGAGTGAGGAAAGAGCAGAAGCTTTAAGACAAGAAATAAAACAAACAAAGGTGGATATTAGGAACTCAGTAATGGAGCAGGTTGAAAAATTTGAAAGGTCTATGGATAAGCATAAAGAAGACGTTGAAAAAGAAATCCAGAAAAACAAAATGGAAATTAGACAAGAGTTGGAAGACATGGAAAGAATTTGTGAAAATAACAATCGTGAAATTAGGCAAGAGTTTGGAAGACAGGAAGAGGGGATAGAAAGAAACAAGTCGGCGATTGAAAATTTAGAGAAGAAAATTGAGAATTTACCACAGGGGGCACGAAATTTTATCATGATGGGAGATAAAGCAGATACTGAATTGTATTTCAGTAATGATAGAAATGTACATCCAGTACGATATATTATGAAATTAAAGGCGAAATTAGAAGAGATGGGATGAGAAAGAAATTGGAAAAGATGGGTAGATAAGACAATTAAAGGATCAGCAAAATTATGGTGGAATATAAACGAGGACAGATGTATGAATATAAATCAATTCGAACATCATTTTATAAATTATTTCTTTGGGGATATGGTCCAAAGTAAAATAAGAAATAACTTATATTTTGGAAAGTATAGAGAAAACGGACAGCAGTCAAGGGAAATTTATGCAATGAACAAATTAGATAACATCAAATACCTAGATCCTCAAATACGTGAAGAGGATTATGTGAAGTTTATTGCCAAACATTTTGGAGACGATATATCAAATTATGTGGCAGTAAATGATGTGAGAGATACAAACAGGCTGTTGGAATATTTAAGAAGGATAGATGATATAAAAGGATTTGGAGGTAATGGACAATACATAAGGAGGGATGGTTGGAGTGCTAGTCAACAAGATAGGCTAGAGACAGAGAAAAGGAGGGATGGTTGGAGTGCTAGTAAACAAGATAGGCTAGAGACAGAGAAATGGAGAGATGGTTGGAGTGCTGGCAATAACAAACAGCCAGAGAAAGAAAATAGAGGCTACGACAACAAAGGCCGAAACAACAACTATAACAGAAACCAACAAAACTATAGGAACAATTATATGCAAAGATATAACAGCAACAATAATAGTTCTAATAGAAATCAAACAAGGGAACAGAGAAATTATAATGGATCTGTTGGAGGAAGAGAACAACAGACAAATTGTAATTTGAGGACAAGAGAGAGGTCAACAGAAGAGATTATAGTAGATAATGAACAAAAGCAGATTGAGCAAGTAATGGTGCACAATAGTGCAGATCAACAAACTCCGAGACATCAAAATTTTTAGAAGACTGCAGATCATACAATATCATAAAAAGTAAATATTGCCATCCGAAGGAATTTATAAAGATAAGTGAAGATGAAAACAAAATAAATGAAACCAATGTAAATAATCAATTACCTTTTATAGAATTAGATATTGAGAATGTAAAGTTAAACTGCTTATTAGATACAGGAAGTAGTGTATCATTAATTAATGAAGGTTTTGTGAAGAAAAACTATAAAATGTTAAAAGATAAAATAATTAAAATAAACCAAATAAAAGTTGTTACTGCTAATGACAAGAAGGTAGCTTTTGTGAATGAAGTTTTAACTGTTTCAATAAAGGTAAACAGCAACAATTATAATATGAATTTCTTGATTACTCCAGGTTTGAGTGTAGAAGCGATAATGGGTATAGATATTATGAATGAAAAAAGAGTAATTTTGAATCTACAGACAAGGTGTCTGATTATTGATGATAATATTATAGAAATAATAAACCTATGGGATGAATTTGATATTATAGCTGGAGAATTGCAAGGAAGCACTTCAGACTTAAATAATTGTATGTGTGATATGTGTCAAAAGTTAGACCCTAAAAGAAATAAACCTCAAAGAAAAAGTAATCAAGTTTTACCAATTGTAATCGAAGAAAAAGTGGAAGACGAATTGTTTAATAGTAGCAGTATAATCAAATATCCTAAAATAAATAGAAAACAAAAGCAGGGTAATATTTATTTAAATAATATAAACAAAGTAAATAAGTGTGACAAAATACAAAATAATCAAAAATTAACAAATTATAACAAACGTATTTTAAAATATAATAATTTAAAAATAACTCATATCTTATCTTCATTAAATTCAGTTAAGCAAAGTGATGGTCTGCAGGTAAAACAATATATTGAACAGTTATCAGGTGTAAGGCAAGCATCTGTAACTAAAGGAATAAAATTATTAATACATCATTTGAATTGTAAATATGAAAAAGTAGATAAATGTAAATATAGGATAGGAAATAGGTGTAGAAATAGAAAACATATCAGGTTTAAAAGAAATCACAATAAAAGTGAAAAAACAGATATTACAGATATCAATAAAAATTGCAATCTTATGGAACATGAATATATACATAATTTAAAACCAGATAATGCATACAGAAAGTATTGGTTACCATATGTAAAAATTAAAATAGGAGATGTAAAATTACATGCATTAATAGACAGTGGATCACAAATATCAGCAATAAGGGTAGACATTATAAAACAAAATTTTGATTATTTCAACAACAAAATTATAAAAATTAAGCAAATACAGGTAATATCAGCAACTGGAAAGAAAATAGAAGAAGTGAACAACTTATATTATGGTACTATTACATGTCAAGATGTGGATTTACAAGTAAGTTTATTAGTGATGGGAAGTATGAAAATGGAAGTAATACTGGGAATTGATTTTTTATATGGAATTGAAGCAGTAATAGACATGAGGGATCAGAGTTTGAGAGTAGATGGAAGGGAAGTAGAGATAATGAGATGGACAGAGGGGAACAAAGAAGAAAATGCAAAAGAAACAATGAATCATTTACAAATTGAAAGAAATTTAGATGATGAAGAATACTCGGAATGGGTAAAAGTTATACAGTGTGAAGAAAAATATAAGAAAGATATTTATAAAATAATGAATAAACATAAAACATTAGTTAACGAAGAACCAAGAATAGCAAATCATTACCAACATCATCTGGAAATTTATAAGGATAAACATTTTCTATGTAGGGGATATCCAATTCCACATGCATATAGGGAACAAGTGCAAGAAGAGATAAGAAAGATGGAAATGGATGGTATTATAAGAAAATCAACAACACAGCATATAAGTCCATTGGTTATAGTTAAAAAAGCTGATAATTCAATTAGAATTTGTTTAGATGCCAGAAAAATTAATGAGATAACAAAACCACAATATGAATCACCACAACGGGTGGATATTTTATTATCACAAATAGGGAAAAGTATGATCTTTACAAAATTAGATTTAAAAAACTCATTTTGGTTGATACCTTTACATGAAGATTCCAGAAAATACACAGGTTTTCAAGTAGATGGACAAGTATGGGAATTTTGTACGACACCATTTGGACTTCAATCAAGTTCATCTGCATTAATCAGGGCTCTTAGAGAAATAATGGAAATCCATAGTACATTTTGTATATCATATATTGATGATATTCTAATTTTCAGTCAAGATGAACAACAGCATCTAGAGCATATTAAAATAATTATTGAAACATTGGATAAATTTTGTTTAAAATTAAATTTACACAAATGTCAATTTTTCCAAAATAGTGTAAAGTTTTTAGGGTATAAGATCACTACAACAGGCATTACTATTGATATTGATAGATTAGAACAAATAAAGAAATTTCCTAGACCAAAAACATTAAAAGCATTAAGAGGGTTTTTGGGTATGATTAATTATTATTCAAAATTTGTGAAAAATTTAGCAGAAAAAGAAAGACCATTAATTGAATTATTAAGAAAAAAGGAAAAATTTGTATGGGATGATAGAAGAATAGAAGCTTTTGAGAAAATTAAAAATGAGTTTTATAATAATATAGTTATTTATGTGCCAGATTTCAATATAGATTTTATTTTAAGAACAGATGCATCAGCATATTCTATAGCAGCAGAATTAGTACAAACTAGAGACGGGATAGAATATCCAATTTGTTTTATTTCTAAAATATTAAAAGGAGCACAATTAAAATATACAGTGGCTGAAAAGGAAATGCTTGCAATTGTATATGCTTGTGAAAAATTAAATTATTGGCTAAGGGGAAATAAATTTATTATAGAAACTGATAATCAAAGTTTGTCGTTTATAAAAAACACACAATACAGTAACACGAGAATATACAGATGGGGTTTGTTATTACAAGAGTTTCAATTTGATATTAGGTATAAACCTGGAAAATTAAATATTACAGCTGATTGTTTAAGTAGAAAGGACGAACCTACAGATAAAAAATTAACAGAATTAGTAATCTCTAATACTAAAAAGGAAAATTTTATTGTTGCTATAAATAAGTTGAAAAATGAACAAGGTTTATATTCGTTGGTAGAAATCAAAGATAGCCAGGAAAATTTAACAAATTTGAGGGATAAAGTTATTAAAATGGGTAATTTTAAGGGTTGTATAATGAAAAACAACTTGATTATTAAGGTCATTGCTGACAAAGAGTTATATTATATTGATACAAATTTAGCTGAAAAAATTTTTGAAAAATTTACGTGAAAATTATGGTCATATAGTGGTTAGATAGCTATGGTTAATGTTCAGAGAAAATTATTTTACTTGTAAAGATATAACAATTATAAAGAAAATTTGTTCAAATTGTGAACTATGTATTTTGGGAAAATATAAGACATATAAGAATCAAAATATTGTTGAAAGTATAATTGTAAAAGAACCATTACAAATAGTAGCAATTGATTATTTATCCAATTTAATTAAAACACCTAGAGGTAATAAGAACATACTGGTTATGTATGATATTTTTTCTAAATTTGTTAAGTTTTACCCAACCAAACGAGTTAACAAGATAGAAACAATGAAGTGTCTACTTTTGTATATGGAAGAAGTTGGTAAACCGCAGAGTATACTTACAGATAACGCATCATATTTCGTTAATGAAAGATTTTCAAAATTTTGTGAGAAAAAGGATATCAAATTGTTCCATACTTCTATAAGGCATCCACAGGCTAATCCTAGTGAAAGAATGATTCAAGAATGTTTAAAATTTTTGAGGATGGAGTATTACCAGAATCATTTGTGTTGGGATGAAGATCTAAAACATATTGAGAATTATAATAATTACGTACCAAATATTAATACTGAGAAACCACCAATTTTAATTTTACAGGACAATATCCAAATAGACCTTGGATTTTACACGAACAAGATTTAACAAGAATACGGGAAGAGACATATCATAAATTAAAAATCAGGGCAGAAAAGTATCAGAAGAGAATGAATAAGAAAATCAAGAAGAGGACTAAATTTAAAATAGGAGATTTAGTCATTTTGAAGACACCTAGGATTTCTGATTTAAAAAACAATGTGTGTGGGAAATTATTATTACCACATACAGGTCCATTTGAAATCAAGAAAATAATTGGAAATAATGTGTATGAATTGAAATATCATGGAACGGATATTATTAGGGGAAAATTTCATTTAGATTTAATATTTTTATATAAAAAAACTGATTAGAGAATGAAAATAAAAGTAAATTATAAACATATAGCCAATTAGTGAACGTTGAGGGTGCTAAAATACATACACTAACCAACTATGTTTACATGAAATGAGCAAATAACATTCTAAATACAATTGAGTATATAGTGAATAGAAATGTAACATATAAATAAAAATTCAAAACAAATAAGAAAGATAAATGATTTCCAGAGTAAAAATAGGACATTTTAGAAAAAGTTTGAGTTGTGAGTTAAAACTTGTAGCTTATAAATAATATAGTTTAAAGTATGCATGAAGAATGAATGGATTTTAGGATTAAGTATTGTGGTATACAAAAATTTTTAGAACATTAACAATTTAAAAGTTTTAATATCAGAAAACTTTTGAAATGTTTATGTGGGGGGGCAATATATCAGGTATACAAATAGAGTAGAAACAGACCCTTGTATTCTTAAAACAAAATCTATCAAAAAACACTCCAAAATGGAAGAAGAGATAAAAAGTTTAACCTCCAGACTAAGACAAATTGGAATAGACGATGCAAACGCTACTTCCCTGGTACTGGAAGAACATAGCACTATGAAAGCATGGAACTCCCTTTCTGCAGTGGCCCAAGACGAGGACGAGAGACTCCACATCATCTTGGCGGTGTGGCTGATCACAAGAAAAAGTCCCTTGAAGAAAACTTTCTGGACAATGCCAGATGAGCTCCCTGGAAAAGTGGTCAGGTTCATAAAGACAAGTAACAACCACCCTGCAAAGAAACTCATATGCAGCTCCACAGTAAAAGAAGAACTGCCTAAGACAGGGATATGGGAAACATATGTGGCAACTCTTCATTTGCTGGAATATCCCGAAAAATGTTCTCAGGAATACAGAGTGAAGCTTGCCTTCTTGCTCACAGGAACCGTTTTTGAGCCTCCAAAAGAAGGGAAAAAGTTAGATACCCCTGCTGATTGTAGGAGGAGTGAGTCACAAAGAACCACTTATCTTCTCAACAAAAAAGAGACTGGTGTACTTGAAGAAGTGAATTCTGCACTCGAATCCATAAAAAAAGACATAGAAATATACGAGAGGGATCCACAAGAATATATATATATATATTGTCTCATGTTTCATTCAACACCTTTGCTCCCATATTTCACATCTTTGATTGGTTGTACCGTACCGATGACGGCTAATGAGCTAGAAACATGCATGTCTACGGTTACCACGCTTTTCAGTAGCCCCTTCTTCTATTTGCGTGCAATACCCACTAATTATTCGTTTATATATATATATATATATATATATATATATAGTCCTGAACGTGATCATGACGCACGTGTTTTTAGAAGTAGTCCGATATTTGCCCAAATACATGCTATGCCCATACATTTACATGTGCTTGGGAATTCAGCATATCCGTTGACTTTAAATCTTATAACTCCATTTCGAGATGATGGGCACTTAAACGATATTGAAACTAATTTTAATATCAACCACAGTTCCGCAAGGCCAAGAGAAAGCATTAGGTAGTTTAAAAGGCAAATTTCGAAGATTAAAATATCTTGACATTAGTAATCCAGATTTTCGCTGCAATATTGGGATCGAAAAAGATGACAATTATTCCATCTGCCGTGAAAAAACACAAAGTGATGTGAACACTAGTTTTGTATAATCAGCGGTTTAAAATGTTAATTTTTTTAAACTGATATCAAGTGTTTGTGATGTCTCCATCAAAAGTATCTTGCTATATTCATGGCTGTTCAAATATGCGGTATAAAAATAATACTCAGTTGAAATTTTATCGTTTCCCCGAAAGTTCATTGAACGCTGCGTGGATAACTTTAAGCCGTAAAAAACCATATGTAAGTGAAGTGTTCTAATTAAAAAAAAATTTCAACTATTATTTTGTGTATAATCAGTATGATACTACAATTAGAAAAGTTCTAAATTATTTTTTCTATAAATAAAAGATTATTATCGAGAGAATAAAGTTTTGTTTTCTGTACGATTTCATATATTAGATAAAATAAAAAGCTTGTTGTGTGTTTGCTGACTAATATTATATAATAAGTTTAAATAATTAAATACTATTAAGAGAAAGAAAGTAAACATTTGTACAAAACGAATCACTTCATGTTTTTTCATTACATTTCAGAAAAAATCAGAAGGATTGGGAACCAAATACTAAAATTTGCAGTGCTCATTTTGTCAATAATCAAAAATCAGATAATCCCCTACACCCATCTTACATACCTACAATTTTTCCTGGCGAAGAATATATAAAAAGATCTATTCAGTCATTTCAACGATTACAGCAACGAGAATCAGGGAGTAAAAAAATGTATGAAATAATTAATAATAATAGTGGTATAGATACTAGTGATAGAACTGTCAATACTGTTGGCGAGGATAATAATTCTTTCGAAGTTGAACTACAGAATGTAGAAACTTGTAACGTCTCTAATACTACTCTCCAAGCAGAAAGTCGTAGTATAACCTGTCAAACTGATGAACTAATTATCGAAAATATTTTAGATGAGCATACCTACTTTTTTGTAACATTATTACTTATGATGGTCTACTGCAGAAGTGCAAGTAAATCTACCAATTAAAAAGATAGCGGAAAAAAATGTGTGATGTAAATTTGCCGCCTTTACGAATGTCTGTTTAAGATATGGCATGTGATCCGATCAATCAAGATTCCATAAAGCTCACTTGTCAAGGTTTTCATGGTATTACTCCAATTCATGATGGTGAATCTTTAAGTAGTTTAACTGGCGTCAGTTTTTCTATTTTTGCATTCCTTTTAAACATGCTTCCAGACTCCAAATCATCCAAAATTGATAAGAAAACCAAATTATCAATTTTTTTCACAAAATTAAAAACAGAACTTACATTTACGGAAATAGAGGTACTATTCAATGTCCATCGAACTTCAGCGCATAAAGTATTTGTAAATATCTACAGCAATTCAATTTTTTATTGAAAAAATTTATATTTTGGCCTTCGAAAGCCACTTTACCTGAAGCAGTTAAAACACATTATCCTGAAACACGCGTAATAATCGACTGCACTGAAGTGAATACAGAATTGCCACCAGAAGGCAAACAAAGAGTTTTATTGTACTTTGAATATAAACATTATCAAAGAGTAACATTTTTAGTTGGGTGCACTCCAAATGGATTTATGAGCTTTGTATCTAAATGCTATGGTGGTCGCTCTAGTCATAGTTTTATTACGAACGATTGTGGCCAAGTTGATTTAATAGAGCCTGGTGATGTTGTTCTTGCAGATAAAGGCTTCCCCAGATAAAAACATCAGTGGAAAAGAAAAATGCGGTTGTCATTGTGCCCCCATTTTGCCATGACACACAATTTACATCAGAAGAGGTGGAAGATTTTAAAATTTTTTCATAAGTTCCCGTATCTTTACTTCCTCACATTGATGAAATTGTATTTGTGGTATGCAGCTTGATAAACATTGCAAAACCAATAATAAAACAATAATCTAGTAGCTGTACAAATCAAAGAGAAAAATATCATAACAAAGTTAGGAAATATATGTTTCTTTAGTAATAATTTATTTTCCCAATAAAAATGAACAATTGTCATATATCTGTTAACTTCTGCATCGAAAAAAAAATATTAGTTATAGCGTTATAGAAAATTATATCTTAAATAAAATGGATTTGGATTTTGAAGCCGACCCATCAATAGGACACGAAGATCCTTTGGAAATTTCAATTATTACAGAAAGATGAAATCGTGGGGCCTAGAACAATTTTTTATAAAATATACCAGAATGACAGTGACAGTGAGGACAAAAACCTGATAACAGTATAGATCCGATGGTATTACACCTGAAGAAAGACTTGTTCTTACTCTACATTTTAAATTATAGAATTTTTAGAATTTAACATTATTTTATTCCAGATATTTGTCACAAGGTGCTAGTATGCAGGTCCTAGCTTGGACTTATCATATAGGACACACCACTGTGCATAAAATCATACTCGAGACTTGCCAGTGTCTGTGGAATACTTGAAAACTCCAGAGTCTGAAGAAGATTGGTTGGACATTTCCAAAGGCTTTTATGAAAGATGGAATTTTCCTCATTATTTAGGAAGTATTGACGGAAAACATATAAATATTCAAGCTCCGGCTAAAAGTGGCTTTTTGTTTTACTATTATAAAAAAAATTTAGTATTGTTTTATTAGCATAATGTGATTATAAATATAAATTTTCCTTTGTTGCCTAACGAGATTTTCTAGATACTAAGTGCTTAAAATCAGTACACTTTGCTTCGGTGGAATCGATGATGGCCTACGATATATTGGGATGGGGAGGGGTGTATGATCAGTATCTGAACAGAGTACATGTAGTTCAAAAATGGGTATTCAGAATTATATACAGTAAAAATATTCTCTTCTCAACAGATAAATTGTATAATGAGTTACAAGTCGAAGATATTCGACAGCTCGACTTTCAAAAAATTCTATTATTTCTTTATAAAAAAAGAGATGTACTTACTTCATATAGCCACTGTTACAATACCAGACACCACGATGGTGTTATTCGGCCTAGGCGTGTGAAGACTATTGGATAGAGAAATGCATAGTACTTAGCTCCGAGAATATGTGCCATGGTACCCAAACACTTGAAAACGATAAACACATACAGTAAATATAAAAAGCATATTAAGAAATGGATTACGGAAACGGAGAGATAAATATTTTCTGATCTGATAAATTGTAAATAAAGACAATAATTCAACGAACCCGATACTATAAAATTTGACTTGATACTCCCATTGTCGTATGTCGAAAAATCACGAATATATCGCACAAATTAATTTTTGTCGAAAAATGCCTAATATATCGCACCCATTAATTTTAGTCAAAAATTACCGAGTATGTCGCACACACAAATTCTAATATTTAGACAATATCGAACAATACGAAATGTAAATATATTTAAATGGTATTTTTCACCACAAAACAAACAGCTTTATACACTGCTTCTGTGATTATCATATTTATTCATATATGTACTGTAATAAATATTATTATTATATATTAAAATTATTTAAAATTTCATAAACTTATTTTTTATCACATTTTTGTTAATGCTTTGCAAGTAATAATTAACAGTTCGATTCCAATAAAACTAAACAGTTGTCATATATCTGTTAACTTTTGCATTGAAACAAAAAATATTTAGAAAAACTGTATCAATAACACAAATGAATGTTTTTTATTGAAAATTTTATTTTGTAAATTTTTCCAATATACATATAATAATTTCAGTTGCAAAGTAACAAAAATACTTATCTTTAAATTATATAAAAATATTGATGATCTTACCGTATTATTGGATAATTTGTCTGTCGAATTCGACCTAATCATAATGACCGAAGCAAGGAAGTTATATGATCACACAATATTTGAAATACAGGGATATGACAACATTTACAACCAAGGCAATTTAAATAAAAATGATGGTGTACTGGTTAATGTGAAAAGTGGCCTATACCACCAAAATAGAATGGCTAGGTGAAATTAAAGTTGTAACGGTGACAATAATTGACAAAAAAAAATTGAAATTAACGCGATTTACCGTTCACCAAATAGTGACCCAAAAATATTTAATCAAAATCTAATCACATGTTTGAACGATCGCAAAAGAAATCTAACTCTGGTAATAACTGGAGATATAAATATATATCTGTTAAACCATAATAATGAAGTCGTAGATGAATATAAAAATATAATGAGTGCCTTCGGATACATTTCATATACAGTGTCAACTTCAATGATATTTGGTACCAACATGACGGTTGTGCATCACATAACTATCGACTAGCAATAAATTTTTTAAATACACAATTTCTCAATCGGATAATCTACATTAGATGGCCTGCTAGATCTCCAGACTTGGCACCCAACGATTTATTTTTCTGGGGTAATGTGAAATCTAGAATTTATGGATTCCAAGAAAACAGAGCCACTTCTCTGAATGAACTTAGGGAATACATTTTACAAGTTTGTATGGAAATAACACTTCAAATGCTCATACATGTTCGTCAAGAATTTTGTAACCGGCTCGGTTACTGTTTAGCTCAAAACGAGGGTTTATTCGAACATTTAATTTAAGTTCATTGATTAATTTAGAAGTTTCATTTTTATTATTTAATTTATTACCCATCAGAATATTACTTTTATTTAAAAATAGTAGGTACTTTCATTAGAATTTGATGTGTAAACACTTCAAATGCTCATACATGTTCGTCAAGAATTTTGTAACCGGCTCGGTTACTGTTTAGCTCAAAACGAGGGTTTATTCTAACATTTAATTTAAGTTCATTGATTAATTTAGAAGTTTCATTTTTATTATTTAATTTAGTACCCATCAGAATATTACTTTTATTTAAAAATAGTAGGTACTTTCATTAGAATTTGATGTGTAAGTCTATTATCATATCGTTTTTTATTTTGTACTGTGTGTGTGTTTACACAGAGAATTCGTTTCTCATTTGCAAAGAAACGAAAAAGATTAGTGTTTTAAATGAAACTCACGGTTTCTAGTTAATACCACAATATAATAAAAATTGTTGAAAATTCTTAAAAATTGACAATTGTTTCGATAAATCAATATCATCGTCAGAATGACAGAAGTTACGTTTCATTTGGTGCCTACCTGATGTTTAGTAGTTATTTTTGGCTAGACCAAGAAGTGACCTAACTTGTGATTGACTTAATATATGTTAATAGAAGAAAGAAGAAGATGGTGATATTACAAATATTGAAGCTTAGATATTATTAACCCTATGGTGATATCCTGGATATCATTTTTCCAATTAAGATCAGTATAACTGTGCAATGATATAGAAAACCAGGAAAACTACATCTGCTGATCTTTACAATTATCACTTAAGAAGACAGTTTATTAGTGGAGAACTCCCTAGATTCAACTGTTCATTGACAACTTCATATTGTGGGTTTCTTAAATGTCTTCTAATTTCCAATTCTTCAAGGAAATCCAGTTCTTGTTTCTTTTCACAAATATGCAGCACTTCTAGTTTTGTGTTAGGTGTCAATGAATGATTGGTGCCAAGTAGATGTTTTGCGTAGTGGGATTTATCTGGTTGTTTTAATCTGTATGCTCGTAAGTGTTCACTGTATCGGATTTCAAAATTCCTAAGGGTCTGACCCAAATAGACCGTTATTTCTCCATTATTATCAAGCAATTTATTGAATATATTTTTGTCAGCTAACTATAAGCATATTCTGTTACTTGTTATTTTAGAGATATGTGATATGTTTTGGTTGTATAACAGTTTCCAAAGGAATTAAATAGTCTTGATAAGTAATTCACCCTAAGGCATTAAAAATAATAGCTTGTTCTTTATTTGGATATCTTGTTTGTTTCACAACGTTACAATGAGTTTTTGTTGTTAGATGAGATTTGAGAAGAGGAATATGACGGTGTGTTGTTAGTGAAAATATTTTGAGGCGGGTTGGAATATGTTGGTAGTTGATCAGTTTCAGAGCTCCTGCAGTCAGAAGTGGTCTGCGTGGGATTCAACAGTGGCACATCAGATCATGTTGAATATATTTTACTAGGTTGTATTGGGCAGGTTTGACCCTGTCCATTCCAGTACCTTGGTAAGGAAAAGACCCCGACTTTACCTTTACTTCCTGTTTGAACTTTATACGAATGGTGAATTTCTTGTTTTCTTCGAGAAAAGTCTTAAATTTTGGGCACTTACAGTTGAGCAATAGGTAGTAACTATTTGAAAACACTACGGTAATAAAGCGAATTTAAACATTGTGTTTTCACTAGAAAATTAACAAAATATAAGAGCAAGATTAATTCAACTTATTACTATTATTTGCCAGAACCGGACTCAAGAATAATAACTATTTTCATACTCTCATAAACAATAAATATTTTCATAGCTAATATAATAATCCAACTGTTAATTATTACTTGCAAATCATTAACAAATATGCTATAAAATTTACAATAAAAAACATTCATTTGTATTTTTTTATACAGTTTTTCTAAATAATTTTTTTTCGGTGCAAAAGTTGAAAGATATGACAATTGTTTAGTTTTATTAGAACCATACTGTTAATTATTACTTGCAAAGCGTTAACAAAAATGCGTTAAAAAATAATTTTATGATTTGTTAAATAGTTTTAATATAAAGATAAGTATTTTTGTTACATTGCAACTGAAATTATTATATGTATATTGGAAAGATTTACAGTAAAAAACATTTATTTGTGTAATTGATACAGTTTTTCTAAATATTTTTTTAATGCAAAAGTTAACAGATATATGACAATTATTTAGTTTAATTGGAATCAAACTGTTAATTATTACTTGTAAAGCATTAACAAAAATGTGATAAAAAATAATTCTATGAAATGTTGAATAGTTTTAATATAAAGATAAGTATTTTTATTACATTCCAACTGCAATTATTATATGTATATTAGAAAAATGTACAACAAAAAACATTCATTTGTGTTATTGATACAGTTTTTCTAAATATTTTTTGTTTCAATGCAAAAGTTAACAGATATATGACAACTGTTTAGTTTTATTGGAATCGAACTGTTAATTATTACTTGCAAAGCATAAACAAAAATGTGATAAAAAATAAGTTTATGAAATTTTAAATAATTTTAATATATAATAATAATATTTATTACAGTACATATATGAATAAATATGATAATCACAGAAGCAGTGTATAAAGTTGTTTGTTTTGTGGTGAAAAATACCATTTAAATATATTTACATTTCGTATTGTTCGATATTATCTAAATATTAGAATTTGTGTGTGCGACATACTCGGTAATTATTGACTAAAATTAATGGGTGCGATATATTAGGCATTTTTCGACAAAAATTAATTTGTGCGATATATTCGGGATTTTTCGACATACGACAATGGGAGTATCAAGTCAAATTTTATAGTATCGGGTTCGTTGAATTATTGTCTTTATTTACAATTTATCAGATCAGAAAATATTTATCTCTCCGTTTCCGTAATCCATTTCTTAATATGCTTTTTATATTTACTGTATTTGTTTATCGTTTTCAAGTGTTTGGGTACCATGGCACAAATTCTCGGAGCTAAGTACTATGCATTTCTCTATCCAATAGTCTTTACACGCCTAGGCCGAATAACACCATCGTGTTGTCTGATATTGTAACAATGGCTATATGAAGTAAGTACATCTCTTTCTTTATAAAGAAATAATAGAATTTTTTGAAAGTCCAGCTGTCGAATATCTTTGACTTGTAACTCATTATACAATTTATCTGTTGAGAAGAGAATATTTTTACTGTATATAATTCTTAATACCCATTTTTGAACTACATGTACTCTGTTCAGATACTGATCATACACCCCTCCCCATCCCAATATATCGTAGGCCATCATCGATTTCACCGAAGCAAAGTGTACTAATTTTAAGTACTTAGTATCTAGAAAATCTCGTTAGGCAACAAAGGAAAATTTATATTTATAATCACATTATGCTAATGAAACAATACTAAATTTTTTTAATAATTGTAAAACAAAAAGCCACTTTTAGCCGGAGCTTGAATATTTATATGTTTTCCGTCAATACTTCCTAAATAATGAGGAAAATTCCATCTTTCATAAAAGCCTTTGGAAATGTCCAACCAATCTTCTTCAGACTCTGGAGTTTTCAAGTATTCCACAGACACTGGCAAGTCTCGAGTATGATTTTATGCACAGTGGTGTGTCCTATATGATAAGTCCAAGCTAGGACCTGCATACTAGCACCTTGTGACAAATATCTGGAATAAAATAATGTTAAATTCTAAAAATTCTATAATTTAAAATGTAGAGTAAGAACAAGTCTTTCTTCAGGTGTAATACCATCGGATCTATACTGTTTTCAGATTTTTGTCCTCACTGTCACTGTCATTCTGGTATATTTTATAAAAAATTGTTCTGGGCCCCACGATTTCATCTTTCTGTAATAATTGAAATTTCCAAAGGATCTTCGTGTCCTATTGATGGGTCTCACTTTAAACCTTCTTTGCCCCTGATGACTTGTTACTAGATATGCTGCATATGAGCACAAAACAACTGCAAACGCAGCAAGTGCGTAATCGGCTTCAAAATCCAAATCCATTTTATTCAAGATATAATTTTCTATAACGCTTAGAAACAACAGGCGCTGCTCCTTTCAGGATTACAGACCACTCTGACAAGAAATAAGAAATCAAGAAAACGTAAACTAAAAACACAAAGACGGCTTCTCACTGTCAAGACTGTCAAGTCATACGGATATGACACATTAAATTGAGGTTATGATAGTTTTCGTAACGGCCAACGACAATGGTCAATGTCGTTGCTACGAACTGCCGCCAGCGCGAACGCGAGCACCAACGGCGAACGGCAAGTTTATAAATCCAGCTTTATTATTGCATAGCCACTTACGAAGTTCAAAACCAGATTTGATTAAATTTGAAACATTTCTTTGAATATACAAAAGTTCTTCTTCCGTATCTGGGCCTGCCAGTAAATCGTCCATATAAAAATCTTCTTTCAGTATTTTACTGATTAACGAATTACCTTTGTTTACTTCAGCTATATCAAATAAACATTTAACGGCCAAATAGGGTGCCGAAGCTAATCCATAAGTTACTGTATATAGCATAGAATTTTAATTCATGATCGGGTTCAGGACGCCAAAATATTTTTTGATAATTTCGGTCATCTTATGAATAAGAATTTGTCGATACATTTTGTTAATATCCCCTGTCATGACGTATTTATGAATACGGAATCTGACTAGATAGTCGAAAATATCTTGTTGCAAAGGTGCACCTTTTCAGCTTCAGATCATATATTTTTTTTATTACTTATTTCCTCTAATTCCCAAAATCGAATTATTTCATTATCTAACCAAGCATCTTGTAAAGTACTTAAACAATTTATCGACATATCTGTCTGCCAGGGTTCGTAAATATCATGATATTTATTGAAAATATCAAAATATCAGGTATTAAGGATATATATCAAGAAAATGGATATAAATAAACTTTTATGATATTTTCAAACTTCTTAAATGAAAACAGATTTAGATTTAAAATTAAATGTTTAATATATCAAAAATCAAAATAAATTTTAATAAAGCAAAAAACAACGTTTTTTTAGGTTATATTTTTATTTAATGAATTATTTGAACAAATAAATCATCAAAACAAATCCTCAATCATCAGCAAATGTCCTCGTTTAAAAAAAAATAAATACACTAAATTCGTATGGATATAAAAAGTAAAAATACAAGAACTTTAATTAATATAACAATGTAGCCAGTGGCACATTATCTTCAGCATCAGAATCTGTATCTGAAACAGCAGATCCAATACTAAAGGTTGCATTAGATCCAGATGCTTTTGTTGTCTCTGTTTCCCAGGCAAAGTCCAGATTGACGGCTTTTTCTTTAGTATTCTCGTTAAAGTGCCTAAACAAAAACGTTAGTTTGCCAGCTTTTTCATTCCCCAGCTTATTCCTTAGTTTGCTATGAACGAATCCAAGAGTCGAAAAAATCCGTTCAAGGCCTGCTGAGGCTGAAACTGCTATCAAATGCTTGCTGCACATATCCAGAAATCCTTCTTGGAGCTTAGCCCAGTCAAAGTACTTTTCTGGCTCAATCAAACTTACAGACTTCCACCATGTCATTGGAGGTATCGTTTTAAAATTATTTCCAAACATATAGGAAGGAAAAGGCTTTGAGCCCGTACTTAAAGCCATTACTATAGGACTAAACTTGTCATTGATGTTCTGTAAATATTCAAATGCTAATTGCTTTTCTGCATTACTTAATTGATGTCCTCGAAATCTGTGATCCAATAAATTGGCTAAATAATGTGCTGGTGTTAAAGCCATTTCCTTTCGCTTCTTAAACTGTTTTAAAACATTTTCAGGCTGCCCCTTAAGATCCCCAACTAACTTGCTCCATATTTCAACTGCCACTGCTATTGTCGAACCATCTCGTTGCATTCTATCCAGCGCAACTGCAATATGTTTCATTCGAAGCAAGAAATCTCTTGCGTGGCTTGTGATGTTTATGTCATCGACAATTCTGTTAATATTATTGTCAACTGATTCTTTGTTATCTTGACAGATCTGAACTAATATACCCCGGTTTTCCAGTTAGCATTCTTTCGCATCAGTTGCAGTGTTCCAACGTACTTCTTGTGGAATAACTAACCTTTTTCCATTGGCTGCCTTATACCAGGCTGCTGGAAGATGTGTATTTCTAAAATATTTTATAACCTTAATTATATGCTCCATTAGTCCTGGAATCTGTATATCGCAAGCTAGAAATGTAGAGTGTGAGCCGAACATCCATACTGAATAATATTTATTCCTGGGACGATCTCTAGCAATCTTCTCAATTTTGATACATTTGCTGCATTATCAGTGACTAAACTTGTCACCTTAGCATCAAATAACTTTTCAGTTTCAGTTATTGCCTCAATTGCCATATCTTTTAAATAGACAGCAGTATGTGGGTGGCCAGATGTGTCAACAGTTTTTATTAAAAAAGAATCTCCATACGCTGTCATAACGGAGCAGCAAATAATTGGTTCATTATAAACATTCGACCACCCATCTAAGGACATTGACAAATTCGTACCTTTAAGAATTTCTTTGGTTTCCTCCAAAACGGTCTGATGTACTTGATCCAATAACTCGCCAGCTATTCTTTGACTTGTAGGAGGCTTACATCCAGGTCTTAGAGTATTACACATTTTGTGGAAATGGGAACTGTCCGCATGGGACATGTGACGTAAAAATATGTTGCTATTTTTAAATTAATTTCTTTTAAATACTGCGGAGATGTTGCTATTACTGAGTTGTCTTTAATAATATTTAGCTTGCTAGATGATGGTTTGTATAAATAAATGGTCAAGTTAAACTTGCATCCTCATGGCCAGCCTATACAATTAGAGACTTAAAATTACCAACGACTTTAAGTGCCAAAAAAACCGCTGAAAATTGAATCAATACTTCCATATCACTATTTAAACGTCGAAAAATTCATATGCGTCACATATATAGTGAAACTTACTTAATTGACAAAAAAAAATTGAAACTTGAACCAATACTATACTTCCCCATCATTCCGTAATGTGGAAGTAAAACGGTTTTTCCCCGAAAAAATAAAAAAAAAATTATTATCAGAGGTTTTGTTTGTTATGAGCTAAAAAAGATGCCTACCCTATCTATCAATAGAGGTCTGCAGATTTTCCACAGGGACTCTTGTTTGTTTCTGGATTGGCTCTTCGGAATAAATTTGTGGGCCCCTCTGTACCTCCAGAAGAAGTTTGAGAAGCATCGCTTTCTTCAGTGATATCTATTATCTCTTGTGATTCGTCGTTTTTACATGTCATGTTAATTAATCTCTGTGGTATACCCTGCATTTTAGATCCACAGGTTTTGCATTTTGCCCATTTACCAGTATTTTTTTCTTTTGATTGGCAATGAAAATGCTGCCATATGGGATGTTTATCTCTAGTCATGTGGATTATTTGAACAATATGTCATAAATTTTCAACTAGATTATATTTTTTCGCTTAACTTGCTTTAATGAATCGTCGAAGTCAAATGCTCTATAGGGCGACCTCGAAATTTCAACTGCAAGCGGCACCTGCAGGGGAATCACACGAGATCGAGCATGTAAATCCCCGACGGCCGCAACCTGTATTTAACGTCGTTTCCGTTTAATGATGCAGTGTAGCCAATTTATCGCAAAAAATTAATAATTTTTCCGTCTTTGATATATATCACGAATTATGATATTTATTGAAGTGAAAATATCATGATATATATCGTGATATATATCGTGATATATATCATGATATATATCAGCGAACACTGCCGTCTGCTTATTAATTATTATGTTCCCTGGAAATATCCATCCCAATAAAGTATCTTGAAAAATTGGCAATTTATTCCCAGAAAATTTTTGATCCGGCCTTAAAATAGACCAAAATATTTCGGAACCTAACCAAAGTTCAATTTCCTGTGATACATTAAATTCAGGATCAGCTAGTTCAATACAAAAAGGATTTTTTAATTTATCTTTATTAAAGGTAAACAGGGGTAAATTATTTATTATTTTATTAATAAATAAATGAAGTTAATTTTTCTTTTAAAACTATGGTTAACATTTGAACTGATTTCGATATTTACTTGCTTGTTTATATTGGCCATATTTTGTCCAATACCTTTAACTGTATGTCTAATACTTTTAAATGGCAAATTTAATCTTTTACAAAGATCTTCAGTTACGAAATTTCTTTGTGACCCATTATCTAGTAGAGCTCTGCATTTAAATATCTCATTACCTAAGTAGCCATACTGACGAAGGTGACGTCCTGAGGACGTCTATTTTTGGTCTCGTACGTCAACTGACGAAATATTGACGTCTTGAAGACGTCAGATTATAAGCGTCTACTCGACATCAATTAAAAATACGTCTTCTTAACGACTCCGCCGTAACTGTAAATTTCGAAATGTTCTGAATAACAGTTTTGTTGCATGAAACGAAAAACTCTGTTTGTAAGCACTTTTTATTCTCCTAAAAGATTCGATTGTTAGTGACACGAGACAATTAAGACGTCTCATTGACGTCTATTTGACGCATTTTCTTACTGTACCAATGGATAAATAATGTAGAAAGTGTAACCTATACTTCAGAAACAGAAAATCCTTTTAGAGCTTTTTATTCAGTTTTTGGTGCCAAAAGAATATATTTTATGCATAAATAACACTTGTATACAATATATAATTTCATTTTCTCGGCGTAAGCAGTATTCGCCAAGTCAAAGTAAAAAACATTTAGTGTTCGAAGAAATTAGACAAAATTGTTTTAAATTTAAAATCCCAAAATAGAATTTATTAATATTACTACTCAATTCAAATCTACCCCGCCCTTTACAGTGAACCAACACTACGAAGGTGTACCCGAGTCTGATTCGGATTATGTCGTAAATCGTAATATAACCGCGCCATATTGTCGTGCGCAGTGAGGTTATCTATGGTGTATAGTCATGTATACAATGACTAAATAATTGCATGTATAGTTTAGTTTTTCAGTAACATCAATTTTGGATAAAAAAATAACAATATTAATGAAATTAACTGTCTCGACCCTTACTTCGTGGAATATGCTCATATTAGTGTTTTTAAATGAAACTCACGGTCTCTAGTTAATTCCACAAAATATTGTGGAATTAACTAGAGACCGTGAGTTTCATTTAAAAACACTAATATTACTTTTGATAAAAGTAGTTGTGAACTTTTTTTTTCGATAATAATGTTCTACTTCGTTCAGTTGGATGAATCTGGTAACACTACCCTCGCCACTGTGAACGAAAAATTACTGACTCCCATGAAACGGCAGGTATTCTGGACATATAGGAAAGCTCTTGTGGAGGGAGAATGTATTGGGAAAAGTTGGACACCTTATGGTGTAAATCGAGTTTTTTTATCAAACAAGTGCATCTTTTATTTTACTTTCTATCCCACACTTTTCAGACGTAAGGACGCCGAATTTGGCGGTTTATTTTGTGATTTATAAATAAGTGTAAATGGTGAGTTTATAAAAAAAACTTAGTCCTACCTAGCAAGAACGCTACTAAAACGTTTAAATCCAAACATAAAAAATATTGTGGTTTGATTTTCCTGAATAAAGAACAAAAACAATAATGATTTTCCACAAGGAAAGCATTCAGAATATATTCATCACAAATAATTAGTACATCTGTCTTAAGACTAGCGTTAAGATAGGACTAACTCACCATAAGTCAGGGTAGAATACATAATTACCTATCTTGGTTTAAACAGTTCACAAAACTATATGTAGGATATATGTTTTATAGATATTTTACACTTTTGTACTGTTGAAATAACCATCAATAATTCGTTACATTATTTTAGGTGATTTTGAGAAAGCTTTAATAAAAGAGAGGGAGCCAGAGTTGACAAGTGATTTAGCAGACACTGATATAAATGATCAGGAACCTGATATAAGGCCAAATCGAAGAATAAAAAAGAGAAATTTCCAGCTGTCCTCTGATGATGATGAAGACAGCCAATATAGCAGACCTCCAAAAATAACGAAAAAAATATCAGGTATGTGCCTCTTTAGAATTTGCAAATGCTTCCTTAGAAAATTTGAAATATTCTTACATATGGCAAGGGTAATACCTGTTAACTCACTCATAATTTAATAATTAATTAATCACACATTACAACACTTTTGAAATTATTTAGGTGCTGTGGAAGTAAGACGATTAAGGAATACAGATTCAGTACCAACAAACAAGGCTAACAATTTTAGTTTGTCTCAAACACCCTCAAGCTCTAACAAATTACTAGAACAAAGCCCATTGACTACCAACCTAACAATTTTTCTCTGAGCCGAGCTTTGTTGAGCTCTCCTAAAATTTGACATTTATAACTGTCAACGTTTATTAAGCTGAGTTTAGAGTTAAGGGTGACTTATCTAAATCTGTACTTAAGCTTTGATTGTACAACCAGCCCTTAAAGATCATTGTTTTCAACTAAACTGGTAAAAGTATGCTTATATTCTGACCATGAACAATAATGCCCATTAAATGTTAGCAATTTTACAGTGGGTCTTACATTAAAATTTGCATTCTTAGTAATACTACTATTGCTTTTCGTACCTGCATCGGACTGCGCCTCTGAGTTTGTACCTGATTTGTTATAAAACGTTTTACGAAATAATTTGGCTTTACCAATTGCATTATAAAGTAACACATTTTGATGGCTTATTGGTCGAGAATGGAAAAGATATCGACGTGCAGTTTTCACTAAACTTCTTATATTTCCTTAAAATTTTTATTCACATAGTTGCCAAATGTATATTTCTTTCCGAAATCGCCGAATAAAATGACCATTTTTGAAACGAAATTACCGGTTTATTTTAAATACCTATATTTTTTATTACCATCTGAAAGTCCCTTTCTTCCCTTTTTCAAAAATGTATACATTATCGGCATATACTCAAGTTTTTAGGCAAAGATTGAATTTTTTATGAAACCATGTCAATAACTTCCAAACGTAAATTATCACATTTTAACAGCTTGGAAACGTTATAACTCGAAAATGAGACAAGGGATTAATGAGCGGCTTTCACTGAAATTCTTAGAACTGTTTATATTTTTTATGGCACCGTTTGCAAGTCTCAAAAGTTGTCTAAAATTTTCGTAAGAAATTTACTTTTGTTAATTTTTTACGGAAAGGTGGCTTTGAAACAAATACATATAACTGACATTAACAAACGTCAAAAGGTGATTTATGTAGTATGAAGTATAACAACGAACACAGTCAAATTTATTAATCGAAAATGTAAACTTTGATAGAAAAAGCGCGATGCGTCGTATTATATGCCGAGACAAAATCAATAACGGTGACCAGAAGGAGATTCAGAGCCATTTTTCACAGAAATCCGCCTACACGAAAATCGATATTAACTTGGGTACAACAATTTACAGAATCCGGAAAACTAGAAAGCGCCCAGAACAATATGCTCAATGATATTCTGGAAGTAAGGGAAATTCTAGCACTTAACAATAATAGAATATCTGTTAGAAAAATGTCCCAAATCAAACAATTTTCAAAAAGTAAGGTTCACCGGCACCTAAAAATTATTAAATTTAAAGCATACAAAATACAAACTTTCCAAAAAATAGAGAATCATTCATTTGAACAAAGATATTTCATGTCATAAACATTGTTGGATCTGGTAAGACTTCAGCCTAATTTGAACCTAATAATGTCAGACGAAGCCACATTTCATATTAATGGAAGAGTTAATAAGCATAACTGCAGGATTTGGGGAGATGAGAATCCAAGAGCGTTTAACGAATTTTAAAGAGATGCACCTAGAGTAAATGTCTGGTGTGGTGTATCTAAAACTAAAATCTACGGCCCCTTTGTTTTCATGAAGTAACAGTTAACGGAAACACTTACACCGACATGTTGGAGGAGTTTTTGTAGCCCCAATTACAACAAGATGAAATTATAAACACTGTATATTTTCAACAAGACGGCGCGCCTCCACATTACTCCTTAGTTGCTCGAAATTCATTATCAGATCATTTTGGCAACAGATGTATACGTCGAGCTGGTCCCATCGAGTGGGCCTCATATTCCCCGGACTTAACCATACCAGACTTCTTCATATGGGGTTATGTAAAGGAGAGATGCTATAACCCAATCCCTACAAACCTTCAGGAGTTGAGAAATAACATAGTAAATATTTTTAATATCATAACACCAGAAATGCTGCAAAATGCGTTCAGTAATTTTTGGATAAGATTAGGATTATGTAGAGATGCAGATGGAGGTCACATACAACAACTTATTTATTAAATATAATTTTTTTATTTTGATGTGTTTTATGAAGTTATGTTTGGTTCTTCGTTCTTATATATAAATAAAAATGTTTTCTTTCTTTCTAGTTTTCCCGATTCTGTAAATTTTTGTACCTAAGTTAATATCGATTTTCGTGTATAGGCGTATCTATGTCAAAAATGACTCTGAATCTTATCCTGGTCACTTTTATTAATTAACAAAAGTGAATTTCTTACGAAAATTGTAAACGACTTTTGAGACTTGCAAACGGCGTCAAAAAAATTTAAACATTTCTAAGAATTTCAGTGAAAGCCGCTCATTAACCCCTTGTCTCATTTTCGAGTTATAACGTTTCCAAGCCGTTAAAATGTGATAATTTACGTTTGGAAGTTATTGACATGGTTTCATAAAAAATTAAATCTTTCCCTAAAAACTTCAGTATATGCCGATAATGTATACATTTTTGAAAAGGGGAAGAAAGGGACTTTCAGATGGTAATAAAAAATATAGGGTGTTGTATTTAAAATAAACCGGTAATTTCGTTTCAAAAATGGTAATTTTATTCGGCGCTTTCGGGAAAAATATACATTTGGCAACTATGTCAATAAAAATTTGAAGGAAATATAAGAAGTTTAGCGAAAACTGCACATCGATATCTTTTTCCATTCTCGAGTAATAAGCCGTCAAAATGTGTTACTTTATAGTGGGACACCCTGTATTTTGTTTCAAATTCCAACTCTTCTCGATAATGTTCTTCACCATTAAGTAATGCATTCAATTGTAAAATTATTTCACTAAATTCACTTAACCTTCCGTCGGGCGCATCTGATCTGAGAGATACATCTCACAATATTTTTGCCATATTTATAAATCGCACAACGCCGCAAAGTTGTCCCGCTAGGTATTCTACTACTTCAATGAGCGTAACAGCTTAGTGTATCTAGGGGTGTGCACTTATACCTATTAAAAATGGTACGCGTTTTCACAAAGAACAAGTCTAATTTGGTTGCGTTAAGCTGAATAGCCCAGGGTAGCCGAGTCCTTCAAATTGGGGAAAAAGAATTAGATTGAGGTTATAGTCTATATAGAAAGGACAAGGAGTAATAAATCATTCATTTAAGTAGATTTCATAGACGTACCAAAATATATTTTAAGAGGGTATACCGTAAGGTACATTTTGTATTGAACGAATGAGTTGCAGCTATGCTAAAGAATATACGATTTAGCGTGGACAAATGTAGCTAAAATATCTACATAATACCTGCAATCCGACCAATAATAACAGAGATGCAAGTGTTCTTATGACATCCTGTATAACGATCGAACGTGTCCATCCTGTATATTGATCGTGACCTAACGCAAATATTATATGTTACTTTCAAGCCACCCGGTACGAAATTCTTAGTAATATTTCAACATAAGTTACTTTTCCGGTACGGCACTGGCGAGAGCTGATAAGAACTGATAAGCGGCACGACACTGACCACATCCTGAGCTGATAAGAGCCGGCGGGCTGTCTGGCTGAAGTGCAATATCCTAATTGATATCGTGTGTTCAGCGTGGACAAATGTAGCTAAAATATCTACATAATACCTGCAATCCGACCAATAATAACAGAGATGCAAGTGTTCTTATGACATCCTGTATAACGATCGAACGTGTCCATCCTGTATATTGATCGTGACCTAACGCAAATATTATATGTTACAAGCCACCCGGTACGAAATTCTTAGTAATATTTCAACATAAGTTACTTTTCCGGTACGGCACTGGCGAGAGCTGATAAGAACTGATAAGCGGCACGACACTGACCACATCCTGAGCTGATAAGAGCCGGCGGGCTGTCTGGCTGAAGTGCAGCTACGCCTACTTTCCTATTTCCTACCAGAAATAGGGAGGATGATAATAGGAGACAGGTAAACATGGTTAGACAGGAGATACAGGTAGAAGAGTGTATTCCTGGACAGGATAATATAGCGAATTTTGTTTAAACCGTCCTTACGTACATATATCATATAAAAAAAAAAAAAAAGGAAATGATAGTCATAAGGATAGATTTAAAATTTAATATTAGGTAATGTACAAAGATAAAGTAGATATTATATAGAGTTTTGTTTTCCATTTGGCAGCTGGTGACCCATTAAAATTCATCTCGTTTGTTTCTTCAGAACCTGAAAAATAAATATAATATAATATAAAGAAAAATTTATTAGATAAAACGTATAATTAAAACATTTCAAAAAATTTGAGTACGGCAAAGCAATATATATAACAAATAAAGGAAACAATTTATGAAAGATACTGGTTTTACATAGAATGAAAATATTAAAGAATATAGGATAGAGGGGATAAAATAAGAATAACTCAAGTATCAAATAGAAGTTCACATATTTTAAATAAGGAAATAAGATGTAAGTAATAAAGGATAGGAAAGGATAATAATGAATGATATTGATTAAAAATATAGGAGGTAATGTTTAATGTCAATTAGAATCTTATAGATTACTTGAAAATATAGGAATGAATAAGGAAGTGGATATTGATATATATATGAATTTAAGAAATAATTAATTATATTGAATAATGAATATTGAAAAGAAATATGATATGAGGAGTATATAGAAGTATAATGTAATTACAAAGAAATAAGTTGATATATAAGTGGATGTTAGTAAGGAATGATAATAGAGAAGTATTATATGAAGTAATAGTAAAAAAATAATTTGACATTGATCTTAATCAAGTGTATTTTAAGGAAAGAATTAGGAGACAGTCATTGAAAGAAATAGGTTTTGTAGTAGGAAATATGTGAACAAATATTTGAGAAACAAAGTTAAAGAAAGCAAGATTATGCTATAAAATTGTTAAATTTTTTTTTGAATTAAAATAAATCAATCATTCATAATAAGAAAATTGAAATTTAAATAAATATCCAAGGTATGGATATCATTTAAATTTAAATTTGAGGGGAATTAAACCAGATATCATAGACAATAACCAGATATCATAGATAATAACCAGATATCATAGATAATAATAGAATTTTGTACTATTAAAATGTTTTGTTAGTATGAAATATATATAAAAATAACATTATTTAAGAATATAAGTAAAAAGGAAACACTTTTCTGAATTTAAACAACATATCAAGTAAAGATATATTAAATAATAACTGAGAACAATATAATAAATAAGGAATTACCTCAATAAGAACAAAATATAAAGATTGTCTAGCCAATGTATTGATGTAAATAAAGTTGCCTAATACGAAGGATAATTTCCATACCAGGAGCCAGCTGTTCGCCTAAAAAAAATAACAAATTTATATACAGTCAAATAAAGAGAATTTTAGATATAAGTAGTTGCATTAGAATACAAATATTATTATAGATAATTCATTACAATCATCAATTTAAGAATAAAAGAACAAATAATTATTGAATAGAATATCATTTAATAGAATTGTCATAGACAAACAAGTAATTACATATAGATAAGTGATATGATAAATAAAATAAACATTGAATCAATATAGTAATTTATAAAGTTTATTATAAATAAAATAATGCAAAGAGTTTAAGAAATAACATAAAAGAATTTATATTTATATGTAATATGTAAGTGTATCTATGAATAAACAATTTTAATTTATTTGGATGAAGAAAAAACTGTTTGAAACTCTATAAATGAACGAATTATGTTAAAGAGTGTATGTTTGAAAACTTTCTTAATAAGTGATAGAAGTTTCAATTATCTAATTGCAAAAGACAATCCTATTGGTTAGAAAAATATGACAGAACAATTTGTGAAACAATAAATAAACTTTGGAAATAGTGACTTGGAAATGAACAAAAGACTGTTTGTTTAAAAAAATTGAGAATCGAGGGGACGCTTGGAAAAGGAAAGTGGTGGCGGTGTCGAGAAGCAAGGAGTGTATGAGGTGGTCTCCCTGAAAATTTCAAGAAATTCCCGGTTTAACGCATTTAAACCCATAAAGTATTATCAAATGCAAGAATAGTAATACTCACAAGCAATTGTATCCAGTTTTTTGGTGATTGTCTTCAAAATTTTGATAATTTTTGGTATGTTGAACTGTAGTGGAGCGTTCCTGTGATCCAGAGACTTTCATCCCGACTCAAGTGAAACAGGTCAGTGTTTAAATTTAATTATTGGCCAATAATTCAGAGTAAAAAGCCCAATTACTCTAATTAAGTACTTAATTCCATCATTTAATAAACATTTCAAATATGATCGATCTAAAATAAAGAAAGAAACAGACTTTATATAGTGATTTCATAGCGTAAATCTTTAAAATTAGTAAAAGGGCGAACTTTAAATAAAAAACATGTACTTACGCCATCTTGTTATCGTATAAATCACGTTGTTGAAATTTCATAATGTTGTAACCATTCCTATTTGTATATAATTTCTTTATTTCCACCTTTGTATATAAATGTTTTTCTTCCCACAGCTATTCGTATTATATCTATGTATGAGGTATATATATAGATTCTTTTATGTTTATAAATCATTCACTTGTTTGCATCTGCAACTTGTTCGTATAAATGCGTATAGATGCTTCTTACGTATAAGAATTATTTGTTGTATGCTAAAGCGCATGACCAAGTTTTTCACGCATGCGCACAAATAAAATTATTAAATTAAATAGGTAGACAATATCATCATTGGCGTCACATATAATTTTTGTCGAATATAAATATTAAACTTAAAATTAAATTGATTTCAAATGTGTTTTCTTTTTATTTAAACAATTATAATTTCATTAAAGCCAGGACTCAAAGGGAAAAAGGATTTCATGCTCCCGACTAATAATCAAATTAAAATAAATTAAGTAACTAATTAATAACAACTGAGCTAGCCAAACTAAAAAAAAAGTCTAATTAAATAAACTTCTACGTAAATATAAATAAAAGTAAGTATATAATTCAGTGTTTGTTAATAATATATATATATATATATATATATATATATATATTGCAATATTACTTTGTTGTCTGTTTTTTGTTATAAGTGAAAGGTGTTTGGTTTTATAATAATCGCCGATTACCAATGCTGCAACAAAATCTGCTATTTCTGATACGGAGTCAAAACCATCGAAGTCAAAGCCGGATAAGGGATATCCAAAAAATGCGAATGCATGTACCTCTTTCACCTATGACATAGGAATCCATAACATTTCATATCTAACAAGGCAAAAGTTCGTTTCAGACGATTTGATTAGAACAAACAGACTATATTTTTCCACGCTAGCGTTTTCGAATGAAATAAGCGTACGTTAAATGATGTGAGAATAAAAGAAATAAAAGCAACTTCAAAATATTTACATACTAAGCCATCCAACCAAAGATGCAAATACTACAATTACAATTTTGCACGTGGAATTGTAATATGTGTAAATGACCATCCCCGTAAACTATGCGTAGATGGTAAAGTGTCGTCAACGGTTTAACAAATAAATTGCCACATGTAGTAAAACGTCCAGGTGAAACAGTCGTATGTGAATTGACAACAAAACGTTGTAAGTATAAAATATACATACATATACATATAATGGCGAGAGCGTGTATATACGGATGTGTAAATATCGAAGATGTGTTTGATAATTACTACGATGTCAGCTTTCCTGTGATTACAAAGAAGAAATTTATATGAATTATGATGCATCTGAAGGTGCATATAAGAAGAGAATATCCATATCACACTTTCAATGCCATATTTAAACGCATTAGGAATCCGTCGTACAAATGCTATACGTAAACACATGGGAGCGTCTCTATATTGCACGATACGATGACTACAACAGTTTATACAGTGACATGTATAATGTGGACTGTTTTGGTTTAGACTCTGATTCGTCTCCTGCGTTGGATAAATTATGTACCTGGGAATTAATGCCACCACCACCATTACCGCCATTGCCATCGTCGTCGTTATTCCCGCCTCCGTTGCCGTTATCATCGACGTCGCTGTAATGTAGTATAAGTATATTTTAAATTATTCTTTTAACATCCTGTAAAATAGTAGATAGAGCTATACAGATTCTGCGACACTACTTCAAAAATCTCCGCTTAGTGGCGCTGAGAGTGGCGGCGCGCGCGTTTTAATTTTAGGCCGCCATTTTTAGTCCTGTTGTATATTTAAAAATCTGAAAAAAAACTTCAGTGAGATTCGATCCCACAACCTTCGCGTCTATAGCAAGGCATTCAACACATGCTGCCATAAGCTCTCATGCATATTATTAGCGAAGAAAGGTATTGCTGCAATGTGAACAGCGCGCGCACCGTACGCTTCTTGCTGTAAAATGTGACGTAGTCGAGAAAGATCCGTTAGGATGATAAGGCGGCGCGCTTTGGTTCCTACCGGGGGGCTTAAAAGTAACTTATGTTGAAATATTACTAAGAATTTCGTAATATACCGGGTGGCTTGAAATATTTGAACTATGCGGAACACGTCAAACGCAACGTGTAACGGTGAACGTTGAATCTTTGTGAGGTTTTTTAAAAAATATATATGTTGTTAATAATGTGTTTGGAGATTAGTTTCTTGAGGATAACAGAAGGGTGAAGATCATGTTAATAATTATATTAGCTGCAGCGCTATGTCCAGCACTTTGTGTTGTCGACCAGCAGTATGCTATGGATTATTTACAACGCTTCGGATACGCAAATGAAAATGATTTGACTAAGCTTGAGGATTATTTGTTGAGTTTTCAAGAAAAATATAATATTCCTGCAACGGGAGAATTAGATGAAGATACAATACAACTTCTGGAGAGGCCAAGATGTTCTGTAAGTGAAGCAGCTTCCGACGATGATCATTCTTTTAGAGTTAGATCAAAATGGACCAAATTTGATTTGAAATGGTTCTTCCCTCAGGCAAATCAAGCATATCTTGATGTAATCGAAAAGGCTTTTGAAGTGTGGAGTAGCAGTTCAAAGTTCAAATTTGAATTAATACACAAAACAAGACCTTATGCTCCCGATATAACTATCACTGTTGTACATGGAAAACACTATTTTCGTGCAGATTGTCAAGGTAGAGATGAATGTCCCAGTGCATTTGATGGTCCTGGAGAGGTGTTGGCACATGGTTATTTCCCAAATGGCAACAGCTGTATAGAACTTCATATTGATGGCGATGAAAAGTGGGATTTAAGTTTAGATGGATCAAGTTCAGATGATAGGACTAGTCTACTCATGGTATTAATTCATGAAATTGGACATATCCTAGGTATATCCCATAGTGATAATAAACAAGCAATAATGTATCCATGGTATCAACAAAACGCGACCCCAAAATTGGATGAAGATGATAAAATGGCTCTTGAAGCTCTTTATGGACCAATCAATAAATATGCAAATAATCCTTTCAAACCTACGCCACCGACTACAGGTCATCATAGGCCCCATCCACCAAATAAAAATGTATGCGACATAACGCCGGAGTATATGTTTACTGCGATGGCTGGTGCATTTGAAAATTATCACTTATATATTATTTATAAAGATTTTCTATGGAAAATTGATTTGAATTCGAAACTTATTCCCTCAGAACCAGAAATGCTTGATGATTATCTACCCGAAGAAGTGGGCTCCATAATTCAGATTTTTCAAAGTTCTTCCGGTAATTTAATAGCAGTCAATAAAGATGTTCGTAAATACTATATAGCAGATTTCCCAGGTTTGCGAATACTTGAGCAAGGTAATTTACTTATACCAAAAAATTCTCAAATAAACACAATGTTTCAGAGCAACCACGGAAAAATTTATGTATTTTATAATAACAATAATTATATTGAATATGATAAGAACTTAAAAAATGCCTTAAATAGAGGACAAATTAAAGATATTTTCCCTGGACTACCCACATATGTTACAGGAGCATTCCAGTACATTGACGGACACATGTACTTTTTCAAAAACACCACATACTACAAATATAATGAGTTTACCAAAAAACTTGTTGCAGCCGGACCCTTCAATTGGAACCTATTTGATATCCCATGTCCTAATGGAGACCTTTTAAATCATCTCAAGACTTTATTAACAAAAATAATTTCTTTTTATCAATAATATTTTTAAAATAAACTTTTGCAAATAATTAAATTGTTTTTCTGAAATTCTGAAATCACAACAGGAAATGATAAATATGAAAATAAAAACAACTCACCACAGAAATTTTGTAAAATTGATATGTCTCAAACCACAATCAAAAAAATCAACATCACAACAGGAAATGCGAAATATCAAAAACCTTGGAAATGGTACAAAAATGAAATGTTTTTAGACCGCAATAACCAAATAGAAATTATATTATCAACAAAAAATAATAGTTTATCACAATTTCACGAAAGTGATATGAAATCCTTGAAAAAAGGTATAAATACATTTTTTTGGTATTACGACAACGACAGTTCCATATTGACAATCAACGAGTCTAGTTCGAGTTCGAGTTTTTTAAAAAACAAAGTAAGTTTTATCTTTATATTTTTTATTTGCTCTTTACATTTAGTTTCCAAAAATATTTTGAAAAAGTTTTATTTGCTATAAATTTATTGGGGGGAAACTCTTTGCAGACTGGTACAACAATTATCCTGTTTATTTCAGATGAGTTTTATCAATGAACTAAACACCTTCTCTACTTCCACAGAGGTAGAGAACAAACCCATTAGGAAGCTGAAAGAAATTCCGGAAAACGTCCCCCAGAAAATTGTAAAAGTTAAAGTAGTTCAATCAAAATTTGGAGAAGCTATATTAGTCGAATTAGAAGATAATGTAACTTTTCTCCCCCAAAGGGCAGTAGAAAAATACAAGAAATATATCGCAGATATAAACAAGGGGAGCTATAGTTTGGTGTTTTTGGGGCTACAGAATATTTTTAGTGGATACCGCCCCAGGACACTATTTAAAATAGAAGAAAACAATTAAACGGTAAGATTTTTTATTTTTAAAATCTTGTTAATTATTTAGCGAGGGCCTGAGGTCCACTCACATTTAACCTAACCTAGCATGTGTGATTCTGTTTTAAAATCATTTTAAAAATTATTTTTTGTTTCAGCAACACATCACAAAATTTAAAAGCAACCGGCTGAGGTCAACTTAAAAAAATTAAGGAAATTCAGAAGTACACATCCGCAGTCACAATATAACCCATTGCACAAAATTTGGAAGCGACCTGCTGAGGACAACTTAAAAATTGAGGAAATTCGCATCCGTAGTCGAAGACAACTTTAGAAAGCTGGTGAGTACATTTTTTATTCATATACTCAAGAATGTCGAACTTCAGTGTTACTCTACAGCAAATTGATGAAATTTTAAATTCTCTAAACAAAATTCAAACCTTTTCAAATAGAAACAAATGGATTTTACTGATTAATAAACACCTCAGAAAATGTAATCTTGCTTTAAAATCTTTCAAGTTTTCGATCGGAGTAAAACATAAAATTCATACAAAAATAGCACATTTGAAGCGCATGCGATGTTTAATAAAAGTGACTCATGTGGGTGAAGGACTTGAGAAATCTAGTAAAAGGGTCAAGTGGGAAAAAATTAATGCTGCATTTGAAAGTAGATTAAAAACAGGAGTTATTATAAACTTGTCACATAAAGATATGAATGCATTCTTTACAGAGCTTTCAAAATTTTCAAAAACAAGATTTTATTAGTTCTCAAGAAAACACAAATTTCAAAAGTGAACACCACCTTTTGTGGGGATTCTATTAAGCAATCAAAAATCGTGGAGTTAGTAGACCGCAAATATTTCAGTACTCCCAATGTTGTATTAGACATTGGAGATGATTTACATGATTGGTTTAGAATAAATATTATTGATCCTATTTTGAACAGTTTATCAGAATTTGCTGAAAAAGAAAGCGGGTGGGCATTATCTCGAATTTTTTTGGAAGTTGCAATAAACAAATATGAAATGGGGGTGGGCTCGTCTTTCGTTCCACTACCAGAACCAATTTCTCGAAAGAAGGCAATTGTAAACGTTTGTAATATGGACCGAGCTTGTTTTTATTGGGCAGTAAACAGTTTTTTAAATCCTGCTACTCCTTCTCATCGTACTTCATCGTATCCACATTACTCTGAAGTTCTAAATACAAAGGGCTTAGATATCGAAATGCCACTGCCCCAAATTACAAAATTTGAAAAATTAAATAATATATCAGTAAACGTATACTCTTTAGAACTAAATCAATCGAATAAATCTACATTTTATACAGTAGTTCCTACAAGATTAACTAAAAATAAACTTGAAAGGCATGTTAATCTATTGCTGGTCCAATCCAAGTATTATCTCAAGTTAAATGATTATGATGCACCTCCTGTAGACGATACAAATGGAAACATTAAGTACCACTATTGTTGGATAAAAAATTTATCTAGATTAATTTCATCTCAACTTAATAGATCTAGGTTTAAAAAATTCATTTGCGATAGGTGTGTGAACTATTTTCATAGTAAACAAATTTTGGATAAGCATGAAAGTGTTTGTAAAAATATGAATGAGTCAAAAATTTCTTTTCCCAATCATACTCACATTGAATTTAAAAATTTTATTTATAAGCAGAAATGTCCCTTTGTTATTTATAGTGATTTAGAATCCATACTAAAAGCTTATACAGATCAACAAAAAACAGATAAAACTAAAAAATATCAACAACACGTAGCTTTTTCTGCAGGATATTATTTAAAATGCGCTTACGATGATCGGCTTTCATATTATAAATATCATCAGGGTGAAGACTGCATAGATTGGTTTACCAATCAGTTAAATGATGTAGCAAAATTTGTAGAGTCCAAAATTTTAGATATAATACCCCTTAGTGTTACACCCAACTTGGTAAATGCACTAAATTGCCACATTTGTGAACATAAATTTACTGATAAAGATATAGTCGTTAGGGATCATGATCATTTCACTGGAAAATTTCGTGGATACGCACATCAAGCATGCAATTTGAATTTTAAAAAAGTTTTTGTTGTTCCAGTGATTTTTCATAACTTAAGCGGCTATGATGATGTGAATTGTTTATTATCATGTAAACAATTGTCCTAAAGTGGATATGATATGTAGCCCTTGAAAATATTTATTTCAGTTGGGTAGTATGACGTTTTATTAATTCAGGCTGCAAATATATATATATGGGTGATAGGGGTGTTTCCTCTGTGTATATATAGCTGTTATATATGTATATTGCGATATCACTTTGTTTTTTGTTTTTTGTTATATCGTGTTGTGTTATAAGTGGAAAGTGGTTTGTTTTGTAATATGGCTGACAATAATAGACGTGTAAGAGGTGGAAAACAATATTTTATGACTATTCCGTTCGCGATCGGCAGTGTAACCCGCGATATTTGTAAAGAGAAATTGTTAATTGGATTGAAATTTTTTTATTTTTTGGGAACATTTCCCGAAGGTCCCATTGAATTTGAACGACCCAGACAATCTCTTTTTGACGACAATATATTGGAGCAAAATCGTGTGGACATATTACCTTTTGTTCTAGGGAACGATCAGGAATACGTTCGGCCGGAGGCTAATATAGGTGACTTGTACGATCAGTGCTTGGTGAGTTATTGTATTGGGGCCGAAGATTATAAGCAACCTCATGCAGTACGTAATCTTGCTTTCCACATTCATGCATACGTAGAATTTAGATATGAATGTTTCGTCAATGAGGTAAGGTGTTATTTGAAATATCTCTATAATAATAATCCTGGCATTAATGTATTACCTGCGAGAAATAAAAAAGCTACCTTACGATATATAACGAAGGAAGATACATCTCCTCTGTTTAACGTACGTCTTGATGAATTGCATTTTAATTATCAGTTGTTTCAGTGGGTGTCTAGTAACAATCAGAAATTTAATTGTCTTGATGACTTTGTTGTGCAAAATCGAACACATTATAAATTTTTGGAACAGTACAAAAAAAAAATTGTGAAAACGAGATTAGTTGAATCTAATGCTGAATTCGACAGGAAATATATTAAACCTGTGCAAATTGTTAGGTGTACTTCGTGGACGTTGGAAGTCGTAATGTGGTATAATTCTTTTATGCGAGCTGTACAGATTCATAAACGTCTTTAATTGTATTTATATGGGGATGCTAATATGGGTAAATCCACATTTGTTATCCAAGATTTGTTAAATAGACATATTATGGAACGTGTGTTTTATCCGTCTTCCGATCCATTATTTCTAGAAGCTCTTGATCCTTCATTTCATTAAGTGATAATTTTTGAACAATTTGATATAAAACATTATGATATCTCAATATTAAAAACATTATTAGAAGGTAGACCAAAAGTTGTTAGAAGAAGGTACAAAACATGTCAAGTTATTAAGTGGACATATCGTATTGGCTGATGTCTGGTAGTATTGAAATGATTTTCAAAAATGTTGATGTTAGTGTATTTGCAGATATCAGAGTTCATTAATAATAATAGGTGATATGTGTTTTGGTATAACTGTTTATTATTTTGTGTAAGGTGTGAAAGATATAGAAACTTTTTCTTTGTTTTACAAATAATGTTCGTAGGTGTAATGTGTTTATCAGGTCGTTTAATATAGATACTGTCAATTCCGTTCTCGATAGGTAGTTAATGTCGCTAAATATGCAAAGAAAAATTGTTAGTTGGATTGAAAAA
Organism: Galeruca laticollis; assembly: GCA_963921935.1. Classification (NCBI taxonomy): domain Eukaryota; kingdom Metazoa; phylum Arthropoda; class Insecta; order Coleoptera; family Chrysomelidae; genus Galeruca; species Galeruca laticollis. Next base: position 138,204,742 of record OY998181.1, read on the forward strand.
TTTTCATTTATTGGGAACGGTTCACGAAGGTCCTATTCAATGTAAAAGGCTCAGACAAGTATGTTTTGACGACAATATATTGGAGCAGAATCGGATAGAATTAATGCCTTTTATTCTAGGAATGAACTGTGCAGATTCATAAACGTCTCCAATTGTATTTATATGGGGATGCTAATATGGGTAAATCCACATTTGTAATCCAAGATTTGTTAAATAGACATATTATGGAACGTGCGTTTTATCCGTCTTCCGATCCATTTTGTCTAAAAGGTCTTGATCCTTCATTTCATAAAGTGATAATTTTTGAAGAATTTGATATAAAACATTATGATATCTCAATATTAAAGACATTATTAGAAGGTAGACCTACAGTTGTTCGGAGAAAGCACAAAAGAAGTGATGTTATTAAATGGACATATCCTGCAATAATGATCTCAAATTTCCCAATTGATATTAATGTGGATCCTGCATTGTTAATGCGATTAAAAGTTGTACATGCGAATGCTAAATATTATGAGCGTCTTGTCATGGATTGCTCTCTGATATTACCTATAGGATCGACAGAAAATCTCGTGATCGAAATATCGGATGATGAATAATATAAAAATAGTGCATGTGGGATGTGTATATTGTACGTTGCATTTAAGAATCAAAATCTACTACTATCTTATTCTTATTTCACAAATTACTAATATCATACAAGTATATTAATTGAACGATTTATTATTAACAAATATGTACAAATTTTGATTGAGTGAAAAGTTAAAATAGAATACCTTAGCCATTCTGATATACTGGCGATGGTAACCACTATAGTTTCAAAATTTGGTCGCTATGTATTCCTACAACTGCAAGCCTTTTCAGGAAGTCTCATATAACAATGTAAAATATTGTACATCTGTCGTACAAACATTATACGCCATAGTTCATTAGTTGCAAAGTGTTTATCTATGAAATTATATTACCAGTAGGTTCTTTCTTAGGTTCGGTATTGTCAGTCCATTTATGTCACTTATTCTATGGATCACCCTGTATAATATTAATATTCAAGTATGCATAACTATATTATATATGATATATTTATTTGTAACAATGGATGTATGGCTCTTAGTTTACTGAATATTCATCAATTCTCAACAGATGTGTTATTACATGGTATATTACAGTAGAAAAAATTGAATCCTCGTTATATGTGTTTGAAATGTATACAAATATCGTAGTTTAATTTTATTAAAATACTTCTGTAATATGTTCATTAATTATATATATGCCGTATGAGTTGTTTATATATATGAACAATCGCCTGTGGAATTGGACACAACCAACGATAACGATAATATAATCTGTGTGTCTATCAATGCAGAAGCTGCAGTAGAATTCGACTTGAATAAAGAAAGTTAAAAAAGAATATTTTCTATTGAATCTGATATTCCGTCGACTGCAATCCCTGATGGTGATACGAATATGTTGAACGAAAATGATATGTCGAATGAAAATAATATGTCCAATTTTCAATTTAGAAAGCCCAGATCTGATAAAAAATATATGTCACTGTTAGCGTTTAGCAAATTAATTACTAATAACGAGGCAACAGTTCCGCCAGTTTGCGATGCAACAGTTCCGCCAGTTTGCGATGCAACCGTTCCGCCAGTTTGCGATGCAACAGTACCATCTACGTCTAAGTCAATGTTGTCGTCATTTTACGATAAAACAGTACCATCGACGTCTAAGTCAACGTGCCGTCAGTTTACGATAAAGCAGTACCATCGACGTCTAAGTCTATGGTGACTTGAGATTACGATACAGCAGTACCATCTACAGTTGTGCCGCACACGTCAAATAAGGTAACAGTGCAGTCCATGCTTCATTCAGCATTGTCATCGGCTTCAGGGTTATCTTCTCTGTGTATATATATATATATATATATATATTATTGTGAAAAAATAATGCTACACCCTGTATATCAAATAATGGAGAATTAAGATTATGTATTGTAATCTAAAAGAATTTTTTTAAGTCAAAAATTTTTTTTAAACATTTGAATGGAGACAATCTGTACGATCCACTATTCGATAGAGAAGACATTCAGAAAGGACAGACTGTATAATGTAGGGATAATTGCGAATAGGTGTGATAAACAATTTATATGAAATAAATTACCTAACGAAACTTTTATCAAAGAGATCAAGTATCAAAATTTGTTCATAATAAGAAACTAATAATGCTTTATTCTGTAAAGTCAAGCTAATCTCGTAATATTTGTTGATTAAGACATTAAAATGAGATAGTGTAGATGTTTAGACATAACAGAGCAGGAAAATATAAAATAATGTGAATTTCAGAGAACATGACTTATAAAGAAAACGAATTTTCATTTTGCATACATATTTAAAGGTAACAGCTGTCATCTATTAAAACATTATGAATATTCATTTGACATACATACTTAGAGGTTAGGAAATGTCATTTTAACAATACTAAGAAATATTATTGAATGAAAATAATATAGGAAGTCTAAGCAATTAAAAACCTTAGAATATAATATCATGATATAATGGATGAACATTTCACTGGTTGAAATGAAGAATTTGAGTTATAAAATAAATAGTCAAATTTGATTGGTTAATAAACATTTAAAAAAGATCACATCGGCGACAACTGTGTTGCTAACGAAAAAAAAATCAGAATGTGAAAAAGTTGTTGATTATGGGGGCTATTGACTAGTAGCTTTTTCTTTTTGGGAAGAGATTTTGGGAGCAGCAAAATTTTTTTTGGTAAAGTAAATCAATTGAAATCATTTGGAAGACAAAATTTGACTATAGAATTTAAAACAAATACATTATACTTACAAGAGATATATCAGTGTAAGTAGTTTAGTTTATATAAATAATTAAAAAAGGAATTGTTGAATGTTGTAAAACACTAATCATGAATTTTATTTTATAAAATGGTGTCTTGTGTCTGGTGGAAGTAAAATAGCCAAAATAGTTTCCGAAAAACATTGAATAGTGGAATTTGTGTGAGCTGTTTGGACTTTGAAAGAAATACAGCATCGATTCCTGTTCTGGTAGAAGCAGAATGCCAACAGGGAGGTTTTCCAGGAGGAGAATCTGGAACAAATAAAGGTGAACAAACAGAAATCGTGAAGTAAATAAGGTAGTACAAGTTAATTTATTAATGTATTAAGAGGTCAAGCGTACTTACTAATTTGTAAAAAAAAAACTAAAATTTTGTGATGCATAGACGCTGTTAAGAGTGTATTTCGCCGTTTTCTGAAAGTCAAATGTTTATGAAATTATATAACTGTATTTTAATATTATAATAATATCTCACCAGAGTGCGTGTGATTTGTATGAAAGAGTCATCCTTTTAGATAGTTGATTTTCTTAAAAAAAACACTTGTAAAAGTGTAGTGTATTTATTTTCATTAAATTAAATATTGTTTTTCCTTTTGAAGAACGTTTTTTTTAAATTACTTGAGTTAATCATTTCATCTGGTGACTTGTGCACCATCTACTTACCACAGGCAGAAGCTCTGAATGAAATCAATTGAACTATGCAGATATTTTTTAAGTAGGACAGGACCGTATTTAATTTGAAATCATTAAAAAAGTAACATATTCTGATTAACAAATTTATTTTTAAAAATATAAAGCATTTATTAACTTTGGCGCTAACATATATAAAATTATAAAATCATTTTATTTAAAATACTTGAACTCTACCCTGAGATGAGAAGTTTTCATGTTGGTTAAATAAACTGTTTATCATACATATTAAATCCTCAACATACCGGGCAAATTAAACTATTTTCTCACCCAATTCTATTCATAATAATATGTCGGCCCAACATACCGGGCAAATTAAATTCCCATATAAAATAAACTATAATAATATATATATATATTGCAATATTACTTTGTTGTCTGTTCTTTGTTATATCGTTTTCTGTTATAAGTGAAAGGTGTTTGGTTTTATAATAATCGCCGATTACCAATGCTGCAACAAAATCTGCTATTTCTGATACGGAGTCAAAACCATCGATGTCAAAGCCGGATAAGGGATATCCAAAAAATGCGAATGCATGTACCTCTTTCACCTATGACATAGGAATCCATAACATTTCATATCTAACAAGGCAAAAGTTCGTTTCAGACGATTTGATTAGAACAAACAGACTATATTTTTCCACGCTAGCGTTTTCGAATGAAATAAGCGTACGTTAAATGATGTGAGAATAAAAGAAATAAAAGCAACTTCAAAATATTTACATACTAAGCCATCCAACCAAAGATGCAAATACTACAATTACAATTTTGCACGTGGAATTGTAATATGTGTAAATGACCATCCCCGTAAACTATGCGTAGATGGTAAAGTGTCGTCAACGGTTTAACAAATAAATTGCCACATGTAGTAAAACGTCCAGGTGAAACAGTCGTATGTGAATTGACAACAAAACGTTGTAAGTATAAAATATGCATACATATACATATAATGGCGAGAGCGTGTATATACGGATGTGTAAATATCGAAGATGTGTTTGATAATTACTACGATGTCAGCTTTCCTGTGATTACAAAGAAGAAATTTATATGAATTATGATGCATCTGAAGGTGCATATAAGAAGAGAATATCCATATCACACTTTCAATGCCATATTTAAACGCATTAGGAATCCGTCGTACAAATGCTATACGTAAACACATGGGAGCGTCTCTATATTGCACGATACGATGACTACAACAGTTTATACAGTGACATGTATAATGTGGACTGTTTTGGTTTAGACTCTGATTCGTCTCCTGCGTTGGATAAGTTATGTACCTGGGAATTAATGCCACCACCACCATTACCGCCATTGCCATCGTCGTCGTTATTCCCGCCTCCGTTGCCGTTATCATCGACGTCGCTGTAATGTAGTATAAGTATATCTTAAATTATTCTTTTAACATCCTGTAAAATAGTAGATAGAGCTATACAGATTCTGCGACACTACTTCAAAAATCTCCGCTTAGTGGCGCTGAGAGTGGCGGCGCGCGCGTTTTAATTTTAGGCCGCCATTTTTAGTCCTGTTGTATATTTAAAAATCTGAAAAAAAACTTCAGTGAGATTCGATCCCACAACCTTCGCGTCTATAGCAAGGCATTCAACACATGCTGCCATAAGCTCTCATGCATATTATTAGCGAAGAAAGGTATTGCTGCAATGTGAACAGCGCGCGCACCGTACGCTTCTTGCTGTAAAATGTGACGTAGTCGAGAAAGATCCGTTAGGATGATAAGGCGGCGCGCTTTGGTTCCTACCGGGGGGCTTAAAAGTAACTTATGTTGAAATATTACTAAGAATTTCGTAATATACCGGGTGGCTTGAAATATTTGAACTATGCGTAACACGTCAAACGCAACGTGTAACGGTGAACGTTGAATCTTTGTGAGGTTTTTTAAAAAATATATATGTTGTTAATAATGTGTTTGGAGATTAGTTTCTTGAGGATAACAGAAGGGTGAAGATCATGTTAATAATTATATTAGCTGCAGCGCTATGTCCAGCACTTTGTGTTGTCGACCAGCAGTATGCTATGGATTATTTACAACGCTTCGGATACGCAAATGAAAATGATTTGACTAAGCTTGAGGATTATTTGTTGAGTTTTCAAGAAAAATATAATATTCCTGCAACGGGAGAATTAGATGAAGATACAATACAACTTCTGGAGAGGCCAAGATGTTCTGTAAGTGAAGCAGCTTCCGACGATGATCATTCTTTTAGAGTTAGATCAAAATGGACCAAATTTGATTTGAAATGGTTCTTCCCTCAGGCAAATCAAGCATATCTTGATGTAATCGAAAAGGCTTTTGAAGTGTGGAGTAGCAGTTCAAAGTTCAAATTTGAATTAATACACAAAACAAGACCTTATGCTCCCGATATAACTATCACTGTTGTACATGGAAAACACTATTTTCGTGCAGATTGTCAAGGTAGAGATGAATGTCCCAGTGCATTTGATGGTCCTGGAGAGGTGTTGGCACATGGTTATTTCCCAAATGGCAACAGCTGTATAGAACTTCATATTGATGGCGATGAAAAGTGGGATTTAAGTTTAGATGGATCAAGTTCAGATGATAGGACTAGTCTACTCATGGTATTAATTCATGAAATTGGACATATCCTAGGTATATCCCATAGTGATAATAAACAAGCAATAATGTATCCATGGTATCAACAAAACGCGACCCCAAAATTGGATGAAGATGATAAAATGGCTCTTGAAGCTCTTTATGGACCAATCAATAAATATGCAAATAATCCTTTCAAACCTACGCCACCGACTACAGGTCATCATAGGCCCCATCCACCAAATAAAAATGTATGCGACATAACGCCGGAGTATATGTTTACTGCGATGGCTGGTGCATTTGAAAATTATCACTTATATATTATTTATAAAGATTTTCTATGGAAAATTGATTTGAATTCGAAACTTATTCCCTCAGAACCAGAAATGCTTGATGATTATCTACCCGAAGAAGTGGGCTCCATAATTCAGATTTTTCAAAGTTCTTCCGGTAATTTAATAGCAGTCAATAAAGATGTTCGTAAATACTATATAGCAGATTTCCCAGGTTTGCGAATACTTGAGCAAGGTAATTTACTTATACCAAAAAATTCTCAAATAAACACAATGTTTCAAAGCAACCACGGAAAAATTTATGTATTTTATAATAACAATAATTATATTGAATATGATAAGAACTTAAAAAATGCCTTAAATAGAGGACAAATTAAAGATATTTTCCCTGGACTACCCACATATGTTACAGGAGCATTCCAGTACATTGACGGACACATGTACTTTTTCAAAAACACCACATACTACAAATATAATGAGTTTACCAAAAAACTTGTTGCAGCCGGACCCTTCAATTGGAACCTATTTGATATCCCATGTCCTAATGGAGACCTTTTAAATCATCTCAAGACTTTATTAACAAAAATAATTTCTTTTTATCAATAATATTTTTAAAATAAACTTTTGCAAATAATTAAATTGTTTTTCTGAAATTCTGAAATCACAACAGGAAATGATAAATATGAAAATAAAAACAACTCACCACAGAAATTTTGTAAAATTGATATGTCTCAAACCACAATCAAAAAAATCAACATCACAACAGGAAATGCGAAATATCAAAAACCTTGGAAATTGTACAAAAATGAAATGTTTTTAGACCGCAATAACCAAATAGAAATTATATTATCAACAAAAAATAATAGTTTATCACAATTTCACGAAAGTGATATGAAATCCTTGAAAAAAGGTATAAATACATTTTTTTGGTATTACGACAACGACAGTTCCATATTGACAATCAACGAGTCTAGTTCGAGTTCGAGTTTTTTAAAAAACAAAGTAAGTTTTATCTTTATATTTTTTATTTGCTCTTTACATTTAGTTTCCAAAAATATTTTGAAAAAGTTTTATTTGCTATAAATTTATTGAGGGGAAACTCTTTGCAGATTGGTACAACAATTATCCTGTTTATTTCAGATGAGTTTTATCAATGAACTAAACACCTTCTCTACTTCCACAGAGGTAGAGAACAAACCCATTAGGAAGCTGAAAGAAATTCCGGAAAACGTCCCCCAGAAAATTGTAAAAGTTAAAGTAGTTCAATCAAAATTTGGAGAAGCTATATTAGTCGAATTAGAAGATAATGTAACTTTTCTCCCCCAAAGGGCAGTAGAAAAATACAAGAAATATATCGCAGATATAAACAAGGGGAGCTATAGTTTGGTGTTTTTGGGGCTACAGAATATTTTTAGTGGATACCGCCCCAGGACACTATTTAAAATAGAAGAAAACAATTAAACGGTAAGATTTTTTATTTTTAAAATCTTGTTAATTATTTAGCGAGGGCCTGAGGTCCACTCACATTTAACCTAACCTAGCATGTGTGATTCTGTTTTAAAATCATTTTAAAAATTATTTTTTGTTTCAGCAACACATCACAAAATTTAAAAGCAACCGGCTGAGGTCAACTCAAAAAAATTAAGGAAATTCAGAAGTACACATCCGCAGTCACAATATAACCCATTGCACAAAATTTGGAAGCGACCTGCTGAGGACAACTTAAAAATTGAGGAAATTCGCATCCGTAGTCGAAGACAACTTTAGAAAGCTGGTGAGTACATTTTTTATTCATATACTCAAGAATGTCGAACTTCAGTGTTCCTCTACAGCAAATTGATGAAATTTTAAATTCTCTAAACAAAATTCAAACCTTTTCAAATAGAAACAAATGGATTTTACTGATTAATAAACACCTCAGAAAATGTAATCTTGCTTTAAAATCTTTCAAGTTTTCGATCGGAGTAAAACATAAAATTCATACAAAAATAGCACATTTGAAGCGCATGCGATGTTTAATAAAAGTGACTCATGTGGGTGAAGGACTTGAGAAATCTAGTAAAAGGGTCAAGTGGGAAAAAATTAATGCTGCATTTGAAAGTAGATTAAAAACAGGAGTTATTATAAACTTGTCACATAAAGATATGAATGCATTCTTTACAGAGCTTTCAAAATTTTCAAAAACAAGATTTTATTAGTTCTCAAGAAAACACAAATTTCAAAAGTGAACACCACCTTTTGTGGGGATTCTATTAAGCAATCAAAAATCGTGGAGTTAGTAGACCGCAAATATTTCAGTACTCCCAATGTTGTATTAGACATTGGAGATGATTTACATGATTGGTTTAGAATAAATATTATTGATCCTATTTTGAACAGTTTATCAGAATTTGCTGAAAAAGAAAGCGGGAGGGCATTATCTCGAATTTTTTTGGAAGTTGCAATAAACAAATATGAAATGGGGGTGGGCTCGTCTTTCGTTCCACTACCAGAACCAATTTCTCGAAAGAAGGCAATTGTAAACGTTTGTAATATGGACCGAGCTTGTTTTTACTGGGCAGTAAACAGTTTTTTAAATCCTGCTACTCCTTCTCATCGTACTTCATCGTATCCACATTACTCTGAAGTTCTAAATACAAAGGGCTTAGATATCGAAATGCCACTGCCCCAAATTACAAAATTTGAAAAATTAAATAATATATCAGTAAACGTATACTCTTTAGAACTAAATCAATCGAATAAATCTACATTTTATACAGTAGTTCCTACAAGATTAACTAAAAATAAACTTGAAAGGCATGTTAATCTATTGCTGGTCCAATCCAAGTATTATCCCAAGTTAAATGATTATGATGCACCTCCTGTAGACGATACAAATGGAAACATTAAGTACCACTATTGTTGGATAAAAAATTTATCTAGATTAATTTCATCTCAACTTAATAGATCTAGGTTTAAAAAATTCATTTGCGATAGGTGTGTGAACTATTTTCATAGTAAACAAATTTTGGATAAGCATGAAAGTGTTTGTAAAAATATGAATGAGTCAAAAATTTCTTTTCCCAATCATACTCACATTGAATTTAAAAATTTTATTTATAAGCAGAAATGTCCCTTTGTTATTTATAGTGATTTAGAATCCATACTAAAAGCTTATACAGATCAACAAAAAACAGATAAAACTAAAAAATATCAACAACACGTAGCTTTTTCTGCAGGATATTATTTAAAATGCGCTTACGATGATCGGCTTTCATATTATAAATATCATCAGGGTGAAGACTGCATAGATTGGTTTACCAATCAGTTAAATGATGTAGCAAAATTTGTAGAGTCCAAAATTTTAGATATAATACCCCTTAGTGTTACACCCAACTTGGTAAATGCACTAAATTGCCACATTTGTGAACATAAATTTACTGATAAAGATATAGTCGTTAGGGATCATGATCATTTCACTGGAAAATTTCGTGGATACGCTCATCAAGCATGCAATTTGAATTTTAAAAAAGTTTTTGTTGTTCCAGTGATTTTTCATAACTTAAGCGGCTATGATGATGTGAATTGTTTATTATCATGTAAACAATTGTCCTAAAGTGGATATGATATGTAGCCCTTGAAAATATTTATTTCAGTTGGGTAGTATGACGTTTTATTAATTCAGGCTGCAAATATATATATGGGTGATAGGGGTGTTTCCTCTGTGTATATATAGCTGTTATATATGTATATTGCGATATCACTTTGTTTTTTGTTTTGTGTTATATCGTGTTGTGTTATAAGTGGAAAGTGGTTTGTTTTGTAATATGGCTGACAATAATAGACGTGTAAGAGGTGGAAAACAATATTTTATGACTATTCCGTTCGCGATCGGCAGTGTAACCCGCGATATTTGTAAAGAGAAATTGTTAATTGGATTGAAAATTTTTTATTTTTTGGGAACATTTCCCGAAGGTCCCATTGAATTTGAACGACCCAGACAATCTCTTTTTGACGACAATATATTGGAGCAAAATCGTGTGGACATATTACCTTTTGTTCTAGGGAACGATCAGGAATACGTTCGGCCGGAGGCTAATATAGGTGACTTGTACGATCAGTGCTTGGTGAGTTATTGTATTGGGGCCGAAGATTATAAGCAACCTCATGCAGTACGTAATCTTGCTTTCCACATTCATGCATACGTAGAATTTAGATATGAATGTTTCGTCAATGAGGTAAAGTGTTATTTGAAATATCTCTATAATAATAATCCTGGCATTAATGTATTACATGCGAGAAATAAAAAAGCTACCTTACGATATATAACGAAGGAAGATACATCTCCTCTGTTTAACGTACGTCTTGATGAATTGCATTTTAATTATCAGTTGTTTCAGTGGGTGTCTAGTAACAATCAGAAATTTAATTGTCTTGATGACTTTGTTGTGCAAAATCGAACACATTATAAATTTTTGGAACAGTACAAAAAAAAAATTGTGAAAACGAGATTAGTTGAATCTAATGCTGAATTCGACAGGAAATATATTAAACCTGTGCAAATTGTTAGGTGTACTTCGTGGACGTTGGAAGTCGTAATGTGGTATAATTCTTTTATGCGAGCTGTACAGATTCATAAACGTCTTTAATTGTATTTATATGGGGATGCTAATATGGGTAAATCCACATTTGTTATCCAAGATTTGTTAAATAGACATATTATGGAACGTGTGTTTTATCCGTCTTCCGATCCATTATTTCTAGAAGCTCTTGATCCTTCATTTCATTAAGTGATAATTTTTGAACAATTTGATATAAAACATTATGATATCTCAATATTAAAAACATTATTAGAAGGTAGACCAAAAGTTGTTAGAAGAAGGTACAAAACATGTCAAGTTATTAAGTGGACATATCGTATTGGCTGATGTCTGGTAGTATTGAAATGATTTTCAAAAATGTTGATGTTAGTGTATTTGCAGATATCAGAGTTCATTAATATTAATAGGTGATATGTGTTTTGGTATAACTGTTTATTATTTTGTGTAAGGTGTGAAAGATATAGAAACTTTTTCTTTGTTTTACAAATAATGTTCGTAGGTGTAATGTGTTTATCAGGTCGTTTAATATAGATACTGTCAATTCCGTTCTCGATAGGTAGTTAATGTCGCTAAATATGCAAAGAAAAATTGTTAGTTGGATTGAAAAATTTTCATTTATTGGGAACGGTTCACGAAGGTCCTATTCAATGTAAAAGGCTCAGACAAGTATGTTTTGACGACAATATATTGGAGCAGAATCGGATAGAATTAATGCCTTTTATTCTAGGAATGAACTGTGCAGATTCATAAACGTCTCCAATTGTATTTATATGGGGATGCTAATATGGGTAAATCCACATTTGTAATCCAAGATTTGTTAAATAGACATATTATGGAACGTGCGTTTTATCCGTCTTCCGATCCATTTTGTCTAAAAGGTCTTGATCCTTCATTTCATAAAGTGATAATTTTTGAAGAATTTGATATAAAACATTATGATATCTCAATATTAAAGACATTATTAGAAGGTAGACCTACAGTTGTTCGGAGAAAGCACAAAAGAAGTGATGTTATTAAATGGACATATCCTGCAATAATGATCTCAAATTTCCCAATTGATATTAATGTGGATCCTGCATTGTTAATGCGATTAAAAGTTGTACATGCGAATGCTAAATATTATGAGCGTCTTGTCATGGATTGCTCTCTGATATTACCTATAGGATCGACAGAAAATCTCGTGATCGAAATATCGGATGATGAATAATATAAAAATAGTGCATGTGGGATGTGTATATTGTACGTTGCATTTAAGAATCAAAATCTACTACTATCTTATTCTTATTTCACAAATTACTAATATCATACAAGTATATTAATTGAACGATTTATTATTAACAAATATGTACAAATTTTGATTATGAGTGAAAAGTTAAAATAGAATACCTTAGCCATTCTGATATACTGGCGATGGTAACCACTATAGTTTCAAAATTTGGTCGCTATGTATTCCTACAACTGCAAGCCTTTTCAGGAAGTCTCATATAACAATGTAAAATATTGTACATCTGTCGTACAAACATTATACGCCATAGTTCATTAGTTGCAAAGTGTTTATCTATGAAATTATATTACCAGTAGGTTCTTTCTTAGGTTCGGTATTGTCAGTCCATTTATGTCACTTATTCTATGGATCACCCTGTATAATATTAATATTCAAGTATGCATAACTATATTATATATGATATATTTATTTGTAACAATGGATGTATGGCTCTTAGTTTACTGAATATTCATCAATTCTCAACAGATGTGTTATTACATGGTATATTACAGTAGAAAAAATTGAATCCTCGTTATATGTGTTTGAAATGTATACAAATATCGTAGTTTAATTTTATTAAAATACTTCTGTAATATGTTCATTAATTATATATATGCCGTATGAGTTGTTTATATATATGAACAATCGCCTGTGGAATTGGACACAACCAACGATAACGATAATATAATCTGTGTGTCTATCAATGCAGAAGCTGCAGTAGAATTCGACTTGAATAAAGAAAGTTAAAAAAGAATATTTTCTATTGAATCTGATATTCCGTCGACTGCAATCCCTGATGGTGATACGAATATGTTGAACGAAAATGATATGTCGAATGAAAATAATATGTCCAATTTTCAATTTAGAAAGCCCAGATCTGATAAAAAATATATGTCACTGTTAGCGTTTAGCAAATTAATTACTAATAACGAGGCAACAGTTCCGCCAGTTTGCGATGCAACAGTTCCGCCAGTTTGCGATGCAACAGTACCATCTACGTCTAAGTCAATGTTGTCGTCATTTTACGATAAAACAGTACCATCGACGTCTAAGTCAACGTGCCGTCAGTTTACGATAAAGCAGTACCATCGACGTCTAAGTCTATGGTGACTTGAGATTACGATACAGCAGTACCATCTACAGTTGTGCCGCACACGTCAAATAAGGTAACAGTGCAGTCCATGCTTCATTCAGCATTGTCATCGGCTTCAGGGTTATCTTCTCTGTGTATATATATATATATATATATATATTGCAATATTACTTTGTTGTCTGTTTTTTGTTATATCGTTTTCTGTTATAAGTGAAAGGTGTTTGGTTTTATAATAATCGCCGATTACCAATGCTGCAACAAAATCTGCTATTTCTGATACGGAGTCAAAACCATCGATGTCAAAGCCGGATAAGGGATATCCAAAAAATGCGAATGCATGTACCTCTTTCACCTATGACATAGGAATCCATAACATTTCATATCTAACAAGGCAAAAGTTCGTTTCAGACGATTTGATTAGAACAAACAGACTATATTTTTCCACGCTAGCGTTTTCGAATGAAATAAGCGTACGTTAAATGATGTGAGAATAAAAGAAATAAAAGCAACTTCAAAATATTTACATACTAAGCCATCCAACCAAAGATGGTAAATACTACAATTACAATTTTGCACGTGGAATTGTAATATGTGTAAATGACCATCCCCGTAAACTATGCGTAGATGGTAAAGTGTCGTCAACGGTTTAACAAATAAATTGCCACATGTAGTAAAACGTCCAGGTGAAACAGTCGTATGTGAATTGACAACAAAACGTTGTAAGTATAAAATATACATACATATACATATAATGGCAAGAGCGTGTATATACGGATGTGTAAATATCGAAGATGTGTTTGATAATTACTACGATGTCAGCTTTCCTGTGATTACAAAGAAGAAATTTATATGAATTATGATGCATCTGAAGGTGCATATAAGAAGAGAATATCCATATCACACTTTCAATGCCATATTTAAACGCATTAGGAATCCGTCGTACAAATGCTATACGTAAACACATGGGAGCGTCTCTATATTGCACGATACGATGACTACAACAGTTTATACAGTGACATGTATAATGTGGACTGTTTTGGTTTAGACTCTGATTCGTCTCCTGCGTTGGATAAATTATGTACCTGGGAATTAATGCCACCACCACCATTACCGCCATTGCCATCGTCGTCGTTATTCCCGCCTCCGTTGCCGTTATCATCGACGTCGCTGTAATGTAGTATAAGTATATTTTAAATTATTCTTTTAACATCCTGTAAAATAGTAGATAGAGCTATACAGATTCTGCGACACTACTTCAAAAATCTCCGCTTAGTGGCGCTGAGAGTGGCGGCGCGCGCGTTTTAATTTTAGGCCGCCATTTTTAGTCCTGTTGTATATTTAAAAATCTGAAAAAAAACTTCAGTGAGATTCGATCCCACAACCTTCGCGTCTATAGCAAGGCATTCAACACATGCTGCCATAAGCTCTCATGCATATTATTAGCGAAGAAAGGTATTGCTGCAATGTGAACAGCGCGCGCACCGTACGCTTCTTGCTGTAAAATGTGACGTAGTCGAGAAAGATCCGTTGGGATGATAAGGCGGCGCGCTTTGGTTCCTACCGGGGGGCTTAAAAGTAACTTATGTTGAAATATTACTAAGAATTTCGTAATATACCGGGTGGCTTGAAATATTTGAACTATGCGTAACACGTCAAACGCAACGTGTAACGGTGAACGTTGAATCTTTGTGAGGTTTTTTAAAAAATATATATGTTGTTAATAATGTGTTTGGAGATTAGTTTCTTGAGGATAACAGAAGGGTGAAGATCATGTTAATAATTATATTAGCTGCAGCGCTATGTCCAGCACTTTGTGTTGTCGACCAGCAGTATGCTATGGATTATTTACAACGCTTCGGATACGCAAATGAAAATGATTTGACTAAGCTTGAGGATTATTTGTTGAGTTTTCAAGAAAAATATAATATTCCTGCAACGGGAGAATTAGATGAAGATACAATACAACTTCTGGAGAGGCCAAGATGTTCTGTAAGTGAAGCAGCTTCCGACGATGATCATTCTTTTAGAGTGTAACGATGTTACTATTTTTTTTTTCTTTCGTTCAGACATTCAACTGTACCTATTTTATTTCTCATTTTATTATTAAGTTCCGTCATTATTTGCTTATACACCCCTCTTTCACCAAAAGCTGTAAATTTATTTGTTCCTAATAATTTTAAATATGTATAGTGATACATCCGGTATATATTTAATGTGTATTTCTTACTGCATCGCTCGCGCACGCCAGTCGACGCCGTTCTTAAAATTGCTAAGTAGGGTACCTCCTGAGTGGGGTCGAAAAAGAATGTATAAAACCGGCAAACGAAACGGAATAGCTCTCTCTTTGACTCCTGATTCTTGTGCTCTTTTGACTCCTGCTCTGACAGTTCCACCGTTTCCGCCGTAACCGAAAACGCCGACTGATTTTCGCCAGCGAGGTAAGCGAATTTAGAAATTATTTTTCATTCTTCTGGTGTTGAGATTTATTTTGCTTCTAGCGTATTTAGTAATTGTATTAATAGATTTTATTTTGCTTACTGCTTGTTTAATTTGAGTGATTTTCCGCGTATTTGTGTACGATTCCGAAGTAAGAATTTATTGTTGGCTGTAACTTCAGGGGAAAAGAAATATAATTGGAAAATTCCCAAGCATTCTCGCTGCAAAGCAGGTAAATTCTTGGGGGATTTTCAAGATATTTCGGGAATCCCAATTCCGGTATACAACCCTAGGAAAAGGAAATAACGTTGAGAAACTTTCAAGCATTCTCGCTGCAAAGCAGGTAAATTCTTGAGGGACTCTCAAATTATTTCGGGGGTGTGTTGAATCTAGTACCATAGGCCTTGGTAGCGTAACTTTAAAATATTTGATAATAGGCAACTTGGAGGAATCTCGTCTGTGTTCGCTGCCATAGCAGGGACATCTTCGAGGGTTTTCCAAGGCGTGAAACGAAATAATCTCACGTGCGATCGCTGCCATAGCAGGTTCGCCAGAGAGAGGTTTTCGGGTTCTGCCGACTAACTGATCTTTGCACGATTGATTTTAGCACCAACGGCCGGAGAAATATCTGCATAAAAACCGAGATAACTCTATTATTTACCGTTTCTCCTATCTTAAACCGTACACAAATGCCAAGAAACGCTCCCGTAGAACACTGCTAGTGCCTTTATAACGCTTTCTCTGTGTAATTCTCACCGTACTGCTAGTAAATCTTCGCTGATTTTCACCGGCGATCGCCGAAAACTATTAGAGTTTTGCACGTTAGGCTTGTAAGCGTAAAACATTTATTCTGTAATAAAGTGCTTTGGTCTGGGCAGTAATTTAATATAAATCGCAAATACTGAAGGGCTTTCATTAAAATTTAGTTGTTTTAATTATATAGTTAAGAAGTTCGTTCTATTTTCCTTTTTCCCAAATTTTTTTCGAAACCGAAATAAATTGTGAAATTTTATAAAGCACAGGTAGTTTCATTTTCCGATAGTGGTAAACAATTAAAGCCTGTTTCCCACTTCGCACGGCATAGAGGTCAAAAACAACAGACCCCTGGAATTACTTAACCTCCATCTGTTGCTACCCTGGTAACTCTTGACGCTACCATTTCCGAGAGTTCGGTGGAGTAAACCATCCCAAAAATCTGGCGCCCGAGAAAATCTGGTAGATAGTAAAGCCACGGGAGTCATAGTGACGTCCGTAATTCTTCTGAGGAAAGAAAGCACGTCACAAAATGGCGCCCGAGCAGGGACTATTGTTGTAAAAAATACAGGGACTATTGTTGTAAAAAATATAGGGACTATTGTTGTAAAAAAATATAGGGACTATTGTTGTAAAAAAATATAGGGACTATTGTTGTAAGAAAATACAGGGACCGTTGTTGTGAGAAAAATACAGAAACCGTTGTTGTAGGAGCAAGGACTGTTATTGTAAGAGCAGATATCGTTGTCATTGAAGCAGGAACCGTAGTTGTAAGAGCGAATACCGTTGTTGAAGGAGCAGAGACCGTCGTTATAGAAACCGGAGCCGTTGTCGTAACTGTATTAAGGATTTTCTTCCGCATATTGTGAATTATTTAGAGAATTTTGATGTTAAAATTCCGAATCAGAAACACGAGTGTGTAAACCTTCATAAATCCATAATTAAAATTTTCAACCAACATTTCGAAAATCTCGTAGGATCTAATTTGTTAAATTTAGTGCGTAAAAGAATATATTTTGGAAGTTGCAATAAAATATTGCCGATAGAAATATTTTTCAAATTAGGAGAACCAGTTTCTTTTTTTTTAGTCGTTTCTTGTTAACGATAATTGCTTTTTTTTAGTTTTGTTTGTTGTTAACTGAAATATTGAATTGTAATCGTTTTCTTTTAAAAAGTAATTTTGCTAATAAAATAGAATCAATAGATTTTACATGGAAATACTTTAATAATTATTATACCGGTTGTACCAATAAATAGGGATTACAATTTTCAGTATTAAATAGAAACAAAAGGTGATTCTTACTTAGACTTTTTATTTGCGAATATTTTAATAATTAGTTACTGCTGGAAATAGTATATTATACCGGTTGTCCCACAATTTTGTTATCATCATTCACTACTGATAATAGTATTTTGAATAGGTATTGTAATTTTGGGGTTCGAATAGAAATCAAAGCTGATTTAAACTTAAAAATTTGTGAAGCAAAAAGTGATTGATACTTAGACTTTTTATTTGCGAATATTTTGATAATTATTTACCGCTAGCAATAATATATTATACCAGCTGTCCTGCAATTTTGGTATTATCGTTCACTACGGATAATACAATTTTGAATAGAAAGTACAATTCTGTGTATTGAATAGAAATAAGAGCTGATTTTGACTTAGAATTTGTTTTATATGAAAAGGTTTCCTTTTCTAAATTTACATTTGTATCTTGAGTTGTATTTCCTGTTGCGAGAAACTTTGCATTGGTTTCTACAATACACCAAGTATTAAGTTTTATTTTATCTGAAATACGAGATTGAGTTGTTGTTGATTGAATAAAATTTTGATTTCCTATTGTTGATTGTCCGAACTGGACTTGTTTATTCGAGGTAACTAGTTTAAATTTTCGCCAACGAGGGTGAACCGGCGTTGGGTATATTGCTTGTCTGGATGTACCGACCGAGCCGATTTGAGAATTACATCTGATGTCAACTAGTGAATACAGCGATTCCACGGATAGTAACGATAAACGTACATCCCCACAGGAAACCACTGATAAGCCGCTTGTGGGCTGGATATATTCTCTAAAGAAAGAAAAACTCTCTGAAGAGCTAACCAAGCGACAACTGTCTCCAACTGGATCCGTAAGAGAGAAGCGCCGACGACTAGCTAGTTTTCTAAAAAAATCATCAACTGTACAAAGGAGTACTAATTCCGTTCCGGCTGGAGGCGAAGGGTTAAACCCAAGTAGTCCGGTAGCTCTAGAGCTTGACCGTACTGCAGTAACCACTGGAGGCACGAGTTCCGTAATAACCATGACTACTACTACTACTCCCGTTACTTCTCCGTTGAATGTGCACGATTGGAAAGTATCCTTTGGAGATCGCGATGATCCGGCAAATTTTCTGGAACGACTGGAAGAAATTTGCACTGCTAAGAATGTGCCGCAAGATAAGTTACTACCGGTGTTACCCGAGTTCCTGTCTGGTGAACCAGCACTATGGTTCCGCAACAATCGAAGCCGATGGACAAACTGGAAGGATTTTGAAAGAGCTTTCCGCGTTTTCTTCTATCCGGTTAATTATGAAGTAGACCTAGAGGCGGAAATTAGCAAGCGTCTGCAAAGGAGGAATGAGGCGGCATCGGCATACATCACTGATCTACAAACTTTGATGCGTAGACATGGGAAACTCTCCGATGAACAACAATTAGCCTGGCTATATCGTAATCTGCTACCTGAATATCGACAGCAGATCCGTAAAACGGACTTTGAGGATTTTACTACTTTCTGTCAAGAGGTCAAGGAATTCGAGTCGCTACGAAAAGAACTCCAAAATATTCCTAGCATCAGTGGATGGCGAAGAGGAACAAATCCACGTTTTCCGCCGGCTAATACATCTCGGAATCCAAATGCAGCTTCCAGTCCGCCCCGAGAGCCCATAACTAGTACCAGTAGCTCTCGCCCAGTTGATCCAGTTAGTCGAACACCTATACCGAGAAATTCCAGTACACTGTGTTGGCGGTGTGGCGAGACAGGCCACGTCCGAGCAAACTGTAGAAATCCGCTGAAAATATTCTGTTCCCGCTGCCATAAGGAAGGAGTCCTTACCCGAGACTGTTCCTGTTCGAAGCCGGAAAACTAAACCAAAACTGTCCCGAAGGGAGGCCGTCACAGTTTCCTAATCTTTTAGCCTCTCAAGAACATCCGACTTCCGAACCGTCAGATCCGCGACCCCAAATTGACGTCCAAATGGAAAACTTCAAGTTTAAAGCCTTGCTGGACACGGGAGCTATCAGATCGTATGTGGGTGATGCAGTAGCGAAACAATTTTCCCAACAAAAGCGAACGATAAGTCATTCGACAAGAGCACGTTTAGCAAATGGAAATTTGGTTTCTATCACAGACATCTATGATCTGCAGCTTACGGTAAATGACGTTATCATGGAGGAACCGTTGCAACACTTTCCAGGTTTGGTCGCTGATATGGTTCTTGGTCTGGATACACTGAAGAAGTATAATTTCTGCTTAGAACTAGGTACAGGGAAGATCTACCAGGACGGAAAGCTAGTAAACTGTCGAGAACCAGATACACTGTCCTCTCCCATAGGAATCATTGACACAGTAATGCCACCGTTAGGGGAGAATAATCATGGGTTGTCCTGCGAAATGACCGTTACTGACACCGCTAGTTCCATTTTTACTGATAATGATACTGCGAGGGAAAATGGTGCTGTTACAGATACCGCTAGAGTAAGCTTTACTGATACTGAATATCCTCTAGGAGAAACTGATAGGATATTGACTGATATCTCCCAGTCAGCCTTGAACGGACCCGAAGCCGAAGGTGATGGAGGGAGATCTGATACTGAATATCCTCTAGGAGAAACTGATAGGATATTGACTGATATCTCCCAGTCAGCCTTGAACGGACCCGAAGCCGAAGGTGATGGAGGGAGACCTGATACTGAATATTCTCGAGTGAAACCTGATAGGATAATGACTGATATCTCCCAGTCAGCCATGGAAAGATCCCAAGGTGATAGAGGGAGATCTAGTATAGAATATCCTCGAGAATCCGCTGTTAGAAGAATCTGCAAAGATGTAAACTCTGATAACAATACTGATAACTGCCAGGAACTTGGAACATTTACCGGCTTAACCCGGTCTGATTTAGGAGAGTTTGATGACAGTAGGGAGTTACCTACCGAAGAATCTCCTATAGAAGCTATAACGCCGTTACAAGACCGAAACCTAACAGGAATACAAGAGGAAACGTTGAGAAGATTCCTCGATATGGAATTACCGAAATTTGAGGAAGTTCAAGGGCCAACAGACCTAGTACAACACGAGATCCACCTACTGCACTCAACTCCGATCAAGCAACGATACCGCCCACAGAACCCAAAGATGCAAGAGATTTGTAACTCTGAAGTGGACCTGATGCTGAAGGAAAGGGTGATAGAACCCTCAGGCAGTCCGTGGAGTTCTCCGGTGGTAATCGTTAAGAAAAAGGATGGGAAAAACCGTTTCTGCATTGACTTTCGGAAGGTGAATGATGTCACAAGGAAGGACGCATACCCTCTTCCATTCATAAATGCTATTCTGGATAAATTGCGACGCGCAAAGTATATCTCCAGTCTAGATCTGAAGAGTGGATATTGGCAAGTCCCTTTAGCTCCAGAAAGCAAACCCATCACTGCATTTACCGTGCCAGGGCGGGGACTTTTCCATTTCACAGTTATGCCGTTTGGTCTACATTCAGCGCCGGCCACCTTTCAGCGACTAGTAGATCGAATTATCGGACCTGATTTGGATCCGCATGCATTCGCCTATTTGGATGACATTATTGTACTAGGAGAAACGTTCGAAGAACACCTGAAAAATCTAGGTGAGGTTTTCCGCCGTCTACGAGACGCCAAGCTGAAAATAAACCCAGAAAAATGCCATTTCTGTTTACCATCCATGAAATATTTAGGTCATGTCATTACCGGAGAAGGTATCAGTACCGATCCCGAAAAAGTAGAGAGTATTTCGAAGTTTGCAGCTCCACGAAACGTCCGTGAGCTACGAAGATTTTTGGGAGTAGCCTCTTGGTACCGCCGTTTTGTGCCCTCGTTTTCTCAGACAGTAGCTCCATTAACCAAGTTACTACGTAAGGCACACCGCTGGAAATGGACTGAAGAACAAGAATGTGCTTTTGCCAGAATCAAGACCTGTTTGTCTGAAGCGCCTGTTTTAAGTTGCCCAGATTTCAGTCTACCGTTTACGCTGCAAACCGATGCTTCCGAATATGGATTAGGGGTGGCCCTGACACAACAGATAGATGGTAATGAACATGTGATAGCTTACGCGAGCCGAACCCTGAGTCCAGCTGAAAAGAACTACTCAGTGACAGAAAAAGAATGCCTTGCCATAGTGTGGGGGATTGATAAGATGCGCCCCTATCTAGAAGGCTATCATTTCACGGTGGTAACTGACCACCAGTCCTTACGATGGCTGCATTCTATATCTAGTCCATCTGGTCGTTTAGCCCGCTGGAGTATATTTTTGCAACAATACGATTTCGAGATCAAATACCGAAGAGGTACCATGAACCGAGTAGCCGATGCACTGTCTAGGAACCCGCTGCCGGACACCCCTGAGCAATCAGCGGAAGTGTGCATAGCCGATATTCCAGAGGAATGTTCCTGGTACCGGAACAAGAAAGAGGAAGTGTTGAGAGACCCAGGTAAATTTCCTGATTACTGCATCAAAGAAGGACGAATGTACCGACATTTTTGGGACCTGAATGATCTGAGTGAGCCTGAACTGTCTGACCCGTGGAAGCTGTGTGTGACGAAGTCACAAAGATCCCGTGTTTTACAGGAAAATCACGATGCCCCTACCGCCGGACACTTAGGGATTGCAAAAACAATAGCGAAGATTGCTAAGATGTACTACTGGCCAGGAATGTTTAGGGACATAACCAGGTACGTCCGTGACTGTATGCAATGCTTGAAGTACAAACCGTCTCAACAGCAGTTAGCTGGGAAGATGCAACCGTCCCGAAATCGACGTCCCTGGGAAACTGTCAGTACCGATATTGTCGGACCGCTGCCGCGCAGTAAAAAAGGAAACTGCTACATAGTCATGTTCCAGGACCGTTTCACAAAATGGGTACAGTGTAAACCGATCAGAAAAGCGACCGCTAGCGCGATAAGTAACGCTTTTTACGAAGAAGTTCTGACCACGTTTGGATGTCCTCGCACCGTATTATCAGACAATGGGACACAATATGATAGTAAGCTCTTTAAGGAAATGTTGAGAGGCTTAGGAATACGCCATCGATTCACCCCGCCATATACACCACAAGCTAACCCTGTTGAAAGAGCCAACCGTACTTTAAAGACCATGATAGCTCAGTATTGTGAACAAGACCACCGAGATTGGGATCTGAGAATATCCGACCTGAAGTTTGCGATTAATAGCTCTAAGCACGACTCTACCGGATTTTCTCCCGCCTTTCTCAATTTCGGAAGAGATCTGGACGTCCCGAATACGCTACGCCGAGAAGTGGAACAAGATCAGGCGAAAGAAGAATCTGAAACACCCAATGATGCCGGAAATGCCGAAAATGAAGTCTCTGAACAGCACTTACTTAGCTTGAACAAATTGCAAGAATGTTTCGAGCTAGTCCGACTGAATCTGTCTAGAGCCTTTACGACGCAAAGCCGATATTACAATCTACGCCGCCGGGACTGGAGATGTACGGTAGGTGATTCGGTAATGAAAAAAGAACATACCCTGTCATCCGCCGCAGACCATGTGGCCGCGAAACTTGCCCCGAAATATTCCGGTCCGTATAAAGTAGTGAAAGTTCTATCCCCCGTTGTGTACGATTTAAAAGATGCACAAGGCAGGCGTTATTATCGGATACATATTAAAGACTTGAAACCGATTTCAGGAAACGCTAGTAATTAGTACTTTTCAGAATGAAACCGAACTATGAAGTACCGCCTCTTGGGAATGATCCCACACTTCTCCGAAACCTAGTAACAGACCGAGCCGAACGACCTCAGCCAGATAGAAGCCGAGATACCCAGGTACGGGAATGTACCCCGGAAGTAAGAGAACACCTGCAACGGGAAGAAGAGATCATAGATCTAACTTCCCCTGTGACCAGCCCCGCAGCTTCTCCCTCGCCTGTTACCTCGACGTTCCCGGAAACGCCCCTGTTCCCGGAAGATTTTGTCCCGACCTGGGAGGACGTGTCGGACTTTGAATTCGGTTTCGAATGGGTACCGGATACCGAGCGTTCCTCCATGGAAGACCTGATGGCTGTAGCGCCGTATGTCCCGGGCAACACACCGCCGCCGTCACCCCCCTATCCGGAAGCCGGCACGTACGTGGAGACGGTCACGCTGGAAACCGTTATCCGGAGAGAGATAGTCCTGCCGGCAGAGGATTATGAATGGGTCAAGTGCAGCGAAGAAATTACCCAACGGTCCGATGTCCAGTACGCCTTCGACCCATTATTTCCGCCGCCTCCTGCCCCATCTGTTCCACCCCGGTTGGTAGCAGGTCCAACGGAACAACAACGGCTGATTTCCTTCGCCCTCCAACAAGCCAAGGACCATCCGTGGCCGACCGAATGGGTCAACCGTAGCCGTCCATTCCGGCCCGCAAATTCCGATCCGCGACGTTGGTGTAGGGTGTACCTATTCGATGACCAAGGGGTTCTGCGTAAGGTATACCTACCGCCGGTTAACGAACGCTAGCACTGTGTGAGTGCGTCCGCGTGTTCTGTGTAGGATTTTGTTTTTTTTAGTTTTTTGTAATTGAGGGATGTTTTGAAGAATTTTCTTTTGCTTTATGGGGAGAACCGTTTGAACCTAGTGTCAGTCAGACTCACGTCGAGTGTAGCACTTCCCGCACCCGAAACTTTGTTCGTGCATACAGTTTCGGCTAGAATTAAACTGTCTTTTCGTTTATAGATTTTCGGCCTCTTAATCTATACACCATGGGTTCCGAGTCCTCATTTGAAGTGTTAGACATATCTGGGATGGAGAGTTTGGATGAAGATGACCTCCCGCCCGAATCGGCCCCGCCAGAGGACCTACCTAGTGCCAATCTAGATACGACCGCCGGACCGTCAGTCCAAGTAACGCAGGGTGTGAGCCCGGTGCCCGAGTGTAACGAAATGGACCCGGAGATTCCTGCAGCGCCCAGTACGACCTCGTTACTAGACAAAATACCGGAAGAAATTAGACGAGGAACCGGTCAGAAGTCCAGCTATACATGCCAGTTATCGAGCGAACCAACATGCGATGACATTTACTTGCCCATTGAGAGGGATCTATGTTGGAAATGTGGATATCCTGGACACCGCCGTGACGCTTGTACTCGCAGAAAAGCCATCCTATTCTGCTCCCGTTGCGGACGTTTTGGTCAGATGTCCCGAGATTGTTTGTGCAAGATGCCGACAGTTAGGACTACTGTTATGAAGCCGTCCTTACGTTGTTCCCGCTGGAATCAACCGTCTGTGAGCCGAGCTACTTGCCGATCCCTGTCCCGTTCTTCACCTGAGCCGGGAAGACGCTCTGTAGCAACTCAAGCACTCATAGTTTCCCGATCCCGCCGAGATGTTGGCATTCAATGCAACCTATGTGACTGTTCCCCGGAAACTCCAGAAGACATCACCGGCGTTCGTCAGCGGTACTCGATGCTTCGGAACCGCCCCACCTGTAGAGGAGTGAGGCAACGCTCTTCCCGCCCGTATCCAAGTCTGAGTATGAGGAGTTCCAGACTCCAGTAACGCCAGCGAGGTTTGGAATCCACTCCGCTGCAAGTTTTCTTGGGTAAAGAAGTTTAGCCTTGTGTGAAAAATATTCGTTTTAGGTTAGGATTGGAAAAAAAATATATAATGAAAGCTTCACTTTCACTTATTAATTTTTTTTTTTACCGAAGAAAGAGGGGGATGTAACGATGTTACTATTTTTTTTTTCTTCTTTCGTTCAGACATTCAACTGTACCTATTTTATTTCTCATTTTATTATTAAGTTCCGTCATTATTTGCTTATACACCCCTCTTTCACCAAAAGCTGTAAATTTATTTGTTCCTAATAATTTTAAATATGTATAGTGATACATCCGGTATATATTTAATGTGTATTTCTTACTGCATCGCTCGCGCACGCCAGTCGACGCCGTTCTTAAAATTGCTAAGTAGGGTACCTCCTGAGTGGGGTCGAAAAAGAATGTATAAAACCGGCAAACGGAACGGAATAGCTCTCTCTTTGACTCCTGATTCTTGTGCTCTTGTGACTCCTGCTCCGACAGTTCCACCGTTTCCGCCGTAACCGAAAACGCCGACTGATTTTCGCCAGCGAGGTAAGCGAATTTAGAAATTATTTTTCATTCTTCTGGTGTTGAGATTTATTTTGCTTCTAGCGTATTTAGTAATTGTATTAATAGATTTTTATTTTGCTTACTGCTTGTTTAATTTGAGTGATTTTCCGCGTATTTGTGTACGATTCCGAAGTAAGAATTTACTGTTGGCTGTAACTTCAGGGGAAAAGAAATATAATTGGAAAATTCCCAAGCATTCTCGCTGCAAAGCAGGTAAATTCTTGGGGGATTTTCAAGATATTTCGGGAATCCCAATTCCGGTATACAACACAAGGGAAAGGAAATAACGTTGGAAAACTTTCAAGCATTCTCGCTGCAAAGCAGGTAAATTCTTGAGGGACTCTCAAATTATTTCGGGGGTGTGTTGAATCTAGTACCATAGGCCTTGGTAGCGTAACTTTAAAATATTTGATAATAGGCAACTTGGAGGAATCTCGTCTGTGTTCGCTGCCATAGCAGGGACATCTTCGAGGGTTTTCCAAGGCGTGAAACGAAATAATCTCGCGTGCGTTCGCTGCCATAGCAGGTTCGCCAGGGGGAGGTTTTCGGATTCTGCCGGCTAACTGTTCTTTGAGAGATTGATTTAGCACCAACGGCCGGGGTAAAATCCGCACAAAACCAAGGGAAATTTGTTAATTACCGCCGTTCTATTCTAGGCCTTGGTAGCGTAACTTTAAAATATTTGATAATAGGCAACTTGGAGGAATCTCGTCTGTGTTCGCTGCCATAGCAGGGACATCTTCGAGGGTTTTCCAAGGCGTGGAACGAAATAATCTCGCGTGCGTTCGCTGCCATAGCAGGTTCGCCAGGGGGAGGTTTTCGGGTTCTGCCGACTAACTGATCTTTGCACGATTGATTTTAGCACCAACGGCCGGAGAAATATCTGCATAAAAACCGAGATAACTCTATTATTTACCGTTTCTCCTATCTTAAACCGTACACAAATGCCAAGAAACGCTCCCGTAGAACACTGCTCGTGCCTTTATAACGCTTTCTCTGTGTAATTCTCACCGTACTGCTAGTAAATTTTCGCTGATTTTCACCGGCGATCGCCGAAAACTATTAGAGCTTTGCACGTTAGGCTTGTAAGCGAAAAACATTTATTCTGTAATAAAGTGCTTTGGTCTGGGCAGTAATTTAATATAAATCGCAAATACTGAAGGGCTTTCATCAAAATTTAGTTGTTTTAATTATATAGTTAAGAAGTTCGTTCTATTTTCCTTTTTCCCAAATTTTTTCGAAACCGAAATAAATTGTGAAATTTTATAAAGCACAGGTAGTTTCATTTTCCGATAGTGGTAAACAATTAAAGCCTGTTTCCCACTTCGCACGGCATCGAGGTCAAAAACAGCAGACCCCTGGAATTACTTAACCTCCATCTGTTGCTACCCTGGTAACTCTTGACGCTACCATTTCCGAGAGTTCGGTGGAGTAAACCATCCCAAAAATCTGGCGCCCGAGAAAATCTGGTAGATAGTAAAGCCACGGGAGTCATAGTGACGTCCGTAATTCTTCTGAGGAAAGAAAGCACGTCACAACCCTCAAGCGCTTCTCCAAAATGGCGCAGGCGCTCCTTACAAAAACTTTAGGGAACGTAGAGCCAACTTCAACATCGCGACCTTCCTTTGCAGGAAAGAGGAGGAGGCACTTCTCTGTTGAGTTTCTCAACTATCTAAAAACAGGGAAGTCGGCCTCCACTTATAGTACGGACCCAGTGACGTTACAGTTCGCCTTACGTAACCTCAAAGATGGGCTCATGAGGGACATAGGCACAGAGGCCATGGATGCGGCAGGCACGGTAAACTGGTTGAAGCTCACTAAAGATGGGTTGGTGGAGGATAAAGACCTTGTAGTCAAGGAGGAGGGCAATTATTTCTTTGGAGCAGCACCTAAATGATTTTATGGGTTCCGTGGCATTATGTATAAGGTTGATAGAGTTAAACTTTGATATTTTTGATAACTTTTTAATGAAATAATAATTTCTTAGAATTTTCAATAACTTGTATTATATTGTGGAATTAACTAGAGACCTTGAGTTTCATTTAAAAACACTAATATTTACAGGTTTTAGCAGCACTCAACTTTTTTGCAACAAGGAGCTATCAGACTGGTGTTGGCCAAAATTTTTTATTTGGAATGTCGCAAGCTTCCGTTAGTAGAAGTGTAAAAGAAGTCACAGAGGTTTTGAATAGGCCAAAAATATTTGATCGATGGATTCATGTTCCTGAGAATATTGAAGAAATGAATAATCTTAGTCAAAAGTAACCAGTTTGCATGTAGCTTTAGTTACACTTTAAAGCAGTATACAAATTTTTATTACTAATTGTTCCTTCCAGATTTTACAACAAATAGAGAATGCCCGGTGTGATTGGATGCATAGACTGCACTCCTCCCCCTATAATTCATGCAAATTTTCCAGAAAATATTTTTGTCAATAGAAAGAACTATCATTCAATAAATGTCCAATTGGTAGGTACCCTTTATATAAATTAGCCAGTAGTACATTACTTAATAGATACATAATCTAAATATTACTTTTTCAGATATGTGATGTTGACTTATACATATAACAGTTAATGCTAGATTTCCTGGAGGTTGCCATGATTCCCACATATGAAACACTAGTAATGTCCAGCAAATATTACGGAACATCTATAATCGAATTGGTGAAGGATATTTTTTGTTAGGTACATAAATGATCATTTTTGTATACCTAAAATTAAAACTTATGTATTTTAGGTGATTTTGGCTATGCACTTCGGCCATGGCTTCTCACTCCTTTAGAAAATCCACATGGTGAATAAGAAGAAAGGTACAATATAATACATAAGTGTGCTAGAGCAACCATAGAACGTGTAAATGGTATATTAAAAATGAGGTTCCCATGTTTGTTAAAACATAGAGTTTTACACTATAGTCCAACCATGGCCTCCAAAATAATTTATGCATGTGTAGTACTCCACAATGTATGCATTCGAAACAACGTAGAAATTGAGGAAGATGATGAAGATTTCGATTTTGGTTTAATAAATGAACCACTTAATGAAATGAACAATGTGAAGTTGGCAGCAGGGAGAAGAGTGCAAAGAAGAGTAATTAATCAATTACAAGATTAAGTTATATGTAAATTGTAAATAAATTTATAAAAATTATTTCAGAGTTTATTTTTAACAATGTACTTTAGATTACATAGAGCAAGCATTATTTGAATAAAACTTTTTTGTATTTTGTGTAAAATTTAATAAAATTTTCAATTCGTAGCAAACCGCTTTCGACTGTCAAATCATCATCGATGTTTACTCGTCAGGCAATACTAAGATGGTTTCATACAAAAATATACATTTGAATATGTCAAGATATAATTAAAATTTGTTTATATAAAATTCATCACTTTAGGGGATTATTATAGGTTAAAAATTCAACATGATGTGGTGAAGTTGGCCGGCTTATATAAACAAATTTTAATTATATGTTAACATGTTCAGTTGTATATTTTTGTATGGATTCGTCTTAGTATTGCCTGACGAGGAAACACCGATGATGAGTTAACAGTCGAAAGCGCTTGGCTACGATTTGAAAATTTTATTAAATTTCACACAAAATACAAAAAAGTTTTATTCAAATTATATTGAGACGTGTACACATCTTGAAGGTTTTTTATTTTTAAATATTATTTCACTTGGTTTAACATGTTAATAGAAACAGACATTTAATTTTGTAATCTTTCATTCGTGCTGTAGGTTTACCTACAAGTTGAAAATAAGAAAATATATATATATATATATATATATATATATATATATGTATATGCATAAAAATCTCTCAATATCTTAGGGATTCCTAAGATATTGAGAGATTTTTGATTTATCTACCGTCAAGAATACCATTTTGCTTCATATATATATATATATATATATATATATATATATATATATATATATATATATATATATACATATATATATATATATCACAAGAAATAGAACAACAAAACAAAGAAAATAAAAATGAAACTATTTATTACATAGGTGATTGGCTATTTTTTCTAGGGCAATGGTCGGCCTCTCCATCAATAATAGCTTTTTGGTGTAATACCTCTCCCTAATCTCTAAATCTCTCTCAGAGCTTTGCGCTAGCACTTGTGTAGCGTTTGCAGCTAATGCACAGCGCCTAGCAGGTGTAAACCTCTTCCTTTTTGCGTTTTCTTTTATATGGTATGCGTGATCTGGCTTAGGGCTCGGAGTTCTAGCAACGTCAATTAATGCCGTTTCTAGAGATGGCACATTCGCAGGTTCTTCCTGCCAATTAAAAAGTATTTTCAAAAATCTCATCATTTCCTGAAATACTTGTTGGATTCATTGGCTCTAATACTAGTTCCTCATTTGGAGTCAAAATATCCACAATGGGTGGCCCTCCTATTGTTCCTTGCAAATGATTTCTAATAGTTATGTGCTTTTTCTTGGTTGCGCATTTCATATCCTGCCAAGTCTAAAAACGGAAATTGCTTATAAAAAAATTCTTAGCTTAAAAAGAGAACTAACTTTTTTCCACTGCTTCCACTCTTCATTTGCTCCCGGCATGGAATTTAACATTTAGGCTATAGTTTCCCATTTTTCCATGCTGCCTTTTATTGTGAAATTACTAGAGAACTTGCCACTTAGCAATTGCTTATCTCTAGTCACCATTTCAGTCAGTTGCTGTTTTTGTTGTTGACTGCAATACAGCTTTTTCTCTTTTAAATCCATTATTTTTCAATTTTTTCTCCGTGGACTGTGGACCAACCACACAATTTTTCTCATGACATTTGACTTTGACAGAATCTTGTTCATAGAATTCCGTGTCACAATAATACGGTGTAGCCACTAAATCTTTCGACATCAAATGTCGATTCGTCCTCAAGAATAAGTCCCGTACAAAGCGATCGACATCAAAAGTGAAAAATTACGAATTCGACAAATTTCGGTAGAGATTCAAGAATCGAGCCCCTGAACTAACACGGCGCTAGTTCTTTTTGCAACCGCATCTTATAGCGTTTTAGGGCAAATCAGTGTAGTGCGCACTGTTAGAGTGCAGGTATAAATTGCACCGCACCAGTGCTACCTGTTGTGCTGAAAAGGTGCACAAGTAAACGAACACGACATTATTTCTTGGTGCCGTGGAAACAGTATTGTATGATGAAAGTGTTCTGTGCAATTATTACCTATCCCATCCCATAACGGCCATAACCTCATAATAAACTTTCAATTGCATTCAATATTTTGTCTTTAAACGCTTTGTATTATTTGTAAAAACGTACCATCACTAGAAAATGATTATTCTGTACATTAAAATTAATAATAATGACGTTACATTGGAATTAGACGAAAGAACACATGCAAAGTTAACAGGTAAAGAAATTAAAATTTCAATTAAATAGGATTATTGCTATATTTTTGTTACTTCTAGATAATCCATATGTTGCGATACCGCTGTACAATTATTCCCTAATGGAACGAAATATATTGCACTATACCGAAATATTATCGCTAGAATTTTCGTCAGATGATGTCCGTTTTGAAGACTTATTGAATACTGAAATCTCTGAAGATAACGTTGGCGAACAAGGAAACTGTGAGAATCCGAACAAAGGAAACAATTTGGGGAGAAAAAGATACAAAATTACTTCTGGGCAAATATGAACAGTATCTGCCGCTGGTGCGACCATTAAAAAAATTTGAGAATAAAAGAAATATGTGGGTACCTATTTCTTCAGATTTGCATAATATTTTGGGTGTAAACCCAACAGCAACACGATGCGAAAATAGGTATAAAACACAAAAGAAACGTAAGACACAAGCTAAAACTCATAATTGCAGAAGTGGTGAAACACCGACGGAAAATCCATATGAAAATGAATTTGCAAAAATTGCTGCTATAGACGATAGTATTGAATCAGAAGTGAAAATTGGAGTTGGAAAAATTGTTATTAAAGCAACACAAGACAATTCAAATAGTAGTGTCACACCATCATCTACAACATCAAGAAGATGGTCGCAGTCACTAACAACAGTTTCACAGGATATTGCTAACCAAAAGGAAGCTGGCCGTGAACGACGACATAAAAATTGGATCTCTTGAAAAACCTAACAGAACGATTTGTTAATAATTCTTCACAGTGAATAGATTATATAATATGCAATACAAACTATCAAATAAAAATATTGTTCGGTGCAATTTACCATGTAGCCACTTTACTGCTAAAGATTCAAAGTACACGCTGATTGTTAACTGAATTTGTCACATTATTCTTAAATAATTGTAACATATTACGTTTTGCAGTTACTGCAATAACTTTTCCATTAATTATGTTTGATGTTTCAGAAAGTTTATTATGTTGTTATTTTTAAAATATATAAGTACATATATGAAAATATACATATACTTGAAGTTACATAGATATATACTACCATCTTAGAAATACATTTTTGTTATGATAAACAGATATAAAATGAAACACATGGTGTTAAAGTAATATATTATGTATTGATATGTTTTAGTGTTGTAATATGTATGTAGTAATGTCGACATAAGTTGTGCGATATGTGGTCTCGTTTCATTTCACCTAATCTCCTTAACATTTGTCCATTGTTCTGTATATGTTCATCTACATCATGTGGTTCTACAGCAACAGTTACAGCAAGAAAGTCTGTAAAGTTTATACAGATATTGTGTGGAACACAGCATGAGAGAGTAAATTTTGAGAGTTTCAATAATTTATGAAATTCCAAATGTTGCAGTTGTCGGAACCGTCCTTTTAACAAACCAAACGTATTTTCTATTTTGACTCGAGTATCCGAAAACTTTTTATTGTGCTTCATTTTAT
Organism: Galeruca laticollis; assembly: GCA_963921935.1. NCBI lineage: Eukaryota > Metazoa > Arthropoda > Insecta > Coleoptera > Chrysomelidae > Galeruca > Galeruca laticollis. Next base: position 138,237,519 of record OY998181.1, read on the forward strand.
TGGGTGTTAAATTTCCATAGTCGCGATAAGGAGTGATTAGCCATTCTCGAAGAGAATAAGCACTATCGCCTAGTAAGTGGTAATATCCATTATTAGTTTTATCTTGAATGTTGTCACTAATGAAAGACATGGAAAATATTCTATCATGTATCTTCCCAGGAGGCCCCGTAAACACATCTGAAAATCGTGTGTTGCTATCGCAAATGCCCCGAAGGGTTAAGGTTTATTCTCACTACACATTCCGTTTCCATTCCATATCCTTTCCGTTACCGTTCCATTAAATTTGAATCTATTCACACTGATCACTTCCATTTCATTTCCATGTCAGTACATTTTTAACTGTTCTGTTAAAAACGTTGTAAAATACTTTAATTTATGTGGTCCGAAGAAAATTTAATATTTTCCCTCAGGTGTCCATAGATAAATGAATATTTAAACCAAACTAACACAAACTTATACACCTATCAACAGAAGAACAGAAATAGGAAGTTTATGGGCTTATTTCATTACAAAAAATTAATCTTCGCTATTTTGCTCAAAACAGTCACTACATAGTTTGTGGCACTTATTGCACGAAAACCGTTTTCCTATTTTTCTTACTATTGCAAAATGCGCATCTTCCATGTACTGGATTATCGTTATTCTGTTGGTTTATGCTAAGCCCCAAAATGTTGGCCAATCTCAGTCTTGTAATTTTTGGAAAATTTTCCTGCAGTTCCCGTCGGCGAATATGAGTATCTAGCAACTCAAATCCTAAATCTTCTAAGAATTTTCTTCTAGGAATAGATTTATTGTTGTTAGCTTTATAAATAATATACGAATTTATTCCAGCAACATTTAGGCAACTATAAAAAATCCTCATAGGCCAGCGACAAGTTGCACGTGCACAGTTGTATGAGGCACACAACTTGTCAACAACATCGACTCCTCCTTTGGTTTTGTTGTAATCTATTATGATGCCTGGCTTACCAGTTGCCGAATTAAGACTGTCGTCTTCAAGATGCATTGTTGATAGTGCTAAGACGTTCTTGTTCTTATTGCTTTGAGGAATATAGGATACTACCTTACATTTCTCCTGAAATGCAAACATTGATGTACCTCGTCGTTTTATATTTGTGAAAGCCAATGGTATTTGTGGTTTGTTTTTACGTATCGTGCCAATAACAGTTAGACGATAATCTTTTAGGAGCAAATTTGCCAAAGGTGTGCTGATAAAAAAATTGTCCATTGTTATATTCCTTCCGGAACCCCATATAGGTTGTGAAAATCGAGAAACCAACGCGATATTTGAATTATCCACTCTAAAAGGCCCTTCAGGCTGCTTGCCAACATAAACTTCCATTTTGGTTGTGTAAAACATTTTTGCGTCACATAATGCATAAATCTTTATACCATAACGAGCATTTCCCACGAAACGCCTCCAATTTTTCATCTATCGTTGTAATGCGATTGTAATGTGCTGATAAATTGGCATTAAATTCCTCGAACACATCGCGAATTGCAGCCATCTTGTCAAACTGTTGTCTTTGTATTCGAGTTTCCTTGTCGTAGAATTGAATATGTCTCAACAGAAATAGAAACCTATTTTGTGACATAGTCAACCTATAAATTTCCATAGATCTACCATCTGTTCTGAAAATATTTTCAGTGGTTTTGTGATTGCTTTTATTGGCCCCACTAATATATAGCAAACCAAACAATGCTTTTACTTCAATGACATCGGTGAGTCTGGCTGTGCGGTATTCAGCTACATCATATAATTTCATTGAAATAAATTTATTGGTATATTGAACAATGTTTTCAAGCATAGTATCAGTAAAGAAACATTCCCAAATTTCTCTTTTCTCCAACTTCCTTCTGATATCACCTTTTGGCCCTGGAAAAAAAGGAACTATATTTTCTGTCAGAGTTCTGATATTTAATTTTTCTACACAATGCTTTCTCCATCTTGTACCATATTTTCCAATGAGATTTGGAATTCGACACGCAGTGGCTTCGGTAGGAAGAGAGTCATCATCAAGATCTGAGAACTCTTGCTCCGAATTCGTATCATAATCCAACACTTCTACATGATCGTCTTCCAAACTTACATTATCATCTTCTGGTTCGCCGGCCTCGGAATCAGTTGGAACCTCATCAAATAATTTTTGCAATGCCTCTTGCTCTTTTTCGTAAGACATAGTTGATTAGTAGAAACTAAAATGTAATTTTATGAGCAAAAATAAAATAAAAAAGCATTTAATGCTTACCCAAAAAAAATACGAGTTTGGTAACGTCGGTGTCTCACACCGCCACTTAAAAGCAGAAAAACGATACGCACTACACAGAAAACGATTCTAGACTAAGTGACCAAGGATAAGGGTAAAAGGTACCTGGCGGCGAACAACGAGAAAGAGATGCGTTTTAAAACGAGAAACAAATTTTCCTCGGTCTTAGGGACCGCGCGTTACCAGTGAAAGGTTAATATATGTCCCATCAATGCAACCAATAACTCGTTGGTAGCCTGAAATCTATAAGACCTATCATATAAATGTTAATTAAAATATCATATAGGTGACTTACGTTAGTGAATTCTGCTGACATTTTTTGTTTTTCTTCTTCAGTAGCAGGAAAATGAATAATTCACCATTCTTTCTTATATTGCACTGAATGTCGATATAGACATGCAGGGTTGGCAATGTAATTTACGTGACGTAATACGTTAAATACGAAAACATTCATATACGTTGCTGTTTATTTTTTTTTTAATTTAGTATAACTGACGTGCCTGTAACCATTAGAAAACTTAATTAATTAAACAATTTTTTTTCATAGAGGAAAAGATGCAAATATGGGCTGGTCTCTTAATATGGGCTGGGTAGGTTTCTCAGCTATTCGATGCAGATCTCTACATCTGACTATCGCAAACGGTAATTGGGGAAGTTAAATGTTTACCGTGGAGATGGCGCCACAGTAGAAAATAGTTTAAATGTATAATACGTGTTTGTCAGTTACTGTGAGTGTCAAAACTTTTTCGGGTAAGTTTATAAATTCAATTACTTAAAAATGAACAATATTTTTAAAAATTCGCCTGTTTCACGTTGAAGCCCTATAATTAGCCTTTAATGTATGCTAATTAGTTTTCTTCAAATTGATTACTTTTGGACATAACCTCTTTTGTTGTGTGAAGCCAGCATGTTTGCAATATGGGCTATGCCTTTGTTGTTATTATGGGCTAGTGGCCCATATTTAGAACTATGTAAAATATATTACAAAATTGTTTCAGGATGTCAACCAAACAGCAGAAAGATGGTAAAAAAAGAAAAAAATGGAATGTGGGAGATATGGAACGTGCAATAATAGCTGTCAGGCAGCATGCAATGGGTACGCTAAAAGCTTCAAAAATGTTTAAGGTCCCACGTTCTACGTTGCAACGTTCTGCAAAAAAGCTAGAACTACAGCCAACTGAAGCAGCCCAAATAAAGCTAGGGCGTAAAGCTATATTAGGGAACGATCTAGAAGACGAGTTAGTTCGCTATATTTTAGAGATGGAAGCTAAATTTCATGGATTAACCAGAAAAGACGTTAGGAGGATGGCGTACACTTTAGCTACCAGGAACAACATCAAACATCCGTTTGGAGGTAACATGGCGGGCAGAGCCTGGCTAGGACTTTTCCTGCAACGCCATAAAGAGCTATCAGTACGACGACCAACGGGAACATCGTATTCTCGAGCAAGAGGCTTTAGCAAAGAAAATGTTGCATCCTTCTTTAATGTTCTGGAAAAAGAATATGACAAACATTTATACCCCCCTGAACGTATCTTCAATGTTGATGAGACAGGTCTTACGGTTGTACAAAACAAGATTGCACAGGTTGTAGGCCGAAAGGGGAAACGACAAATTGCATCATTAACTTCTGCTGAAAGGGGTTCATTAATAACCCTCGTGGCAGCGATGAGTGCTGCTGGACAATTCATCCCACCAATGATGATATTCCCACGAAAAAATATTAACCAGCAACTGATGAGAGGAGCTCCTCCAGGTGCCATTATGGAGGTGCACCCCAGTGGATGGATACAAAGTAATATTTTTACAAGATGGTTTCAACATTTTATTGACACAGTGAAACCCACAGAGAAATCACCAGTCCTGCTTATTTTGGATGGCCATTACAGCCATACACGCAATATTCAAATCATAGATTTAGCTAGAGATAATCATGTGACTATAATTGTCTTACCTCCCCATTGTACCCACAAACTCCAGCCGTTGGACAAAACATTCATGGGAGTTCTTAAGTCTTACTACAGCGAAGAGATCAGGGTCTGGTTACGCCACAATAATCGCCCACTAAGTCCATTTGATGTGTCAGAGCTCTTTGGGAGAGCCTATTTGAAATGCCAAACTGGAGAGATTGCTGTTAATGGTTTCCGAGCTACAGGCATTTATCCATTGAATAAAAACATATTTTCAGATGCTGATTTCATTGCAGCTGAAATTGAAGCAGAAAAGACTACGTCAGTCGCACCTGATGACGCTAGTGATGAAGAGGATGAGATGATGGTGGCTTCAACCTCTGGTGTCAATTCGAATGAACCTACAAATTCTGACATTCCAACATACGATAAATCTACCAACTCTGAGATAACACCTGATCGTCGCTCAAACCAGAGCAATTCATCGTCTAATTCTCCCACTTCTCCCTCTGGGCATAACAAACAGCTTGTTGATATTCCTACAACTAATACACAGCTTGTTCCTATTTCTGCAGGTAATACACAGCTAGTCGCTATTCCTACAACAAGCTTTTATAAAAAGTCTGCCACGCCTTTCAGAGGACCTTGTCCAGAACATGGCGTAAAAAGAAAGTTATTTCAGAAGTTAACTCCATCAACTCCTTCCACATCTGGGTCCGGGTCTTCTCGAACATCTCTGGTAACACCATATGATCTTTCTCCTGTGCCTTCTTTGAAGAAAAAAACCTCAAATCGTGGGCGTAAGCCAAGTAAGTGTTCGGTGATAACCTCTTTACCTTATAAAAATGACTTGCTCCAGTCTCTTGACAAGGTTAAAGAAAAGAAAAAAGGGACAGGAGAAGGCAAAGAAAAACAAAACAAATTAAAGAAAGGAATAAAAAAAAGGGGAAACGCAAGCAGGTTACAAAGAACCAGAAAAAGGAATCTGATTCGAGCACCGAGGATGAGGAGGAATATGTGCCCGCAGATGAGGATAGCGACTACAATGAATTTCCAAATGCCCAGTCTCCAAAGGACGCAGCTGACGTGACTTGTATATTTTGCGAAGCACCTTTTGCAGAGGATAACCCCGGTGAAATCTGGATAAAGTGCTTCATGTGCAATTTATGGGCCCATAACGAGTGCGCTGGGGCCGAAAATGAACAATATGTTTGTGATTTTTGCAAGTAGTAGACATTAGTTTTGATTTATTTCATGTATTGTTTAATTTAGAATATTAAAATATATTTCTCACGCACCTATCTCATTTCTCATACATTTATCACACATTTTTGGGGGTAGCCCATATTTAGAGTCTATATTCAAAATGCGCAAAAATGCACATTTTCATTATTTACTCATTAATGAATTTCCTTTTTTTTTAATCAATGTGGACTTTAAACAGGTTGATACTAACTAATGTAGTTATCGTTAGGTAGCTTTGGAATTGAAATAGAATTTTTTTTTGTTTTTTTACAAACAAAAATAAAATGGGTAGCCCATATTTGCCTCCTTTCCTCTATTTTTATTATATGAAATTTTTTTAAACTAACAAAATATGTATCAAAACACTAATTAGGCTAAAATAGAATAATGCCCTACTCCTGTTTTCTTAAAACTTTTCCTGCCTCATCAATCCGCAATAGTTCTCCTCTTTCGTTTCCTTCATGCTCGATTTTTTTTCCAAAATTTCCAAATATCTTTTTCTTTCAAATTCTTGTAATAAGAATTTTTGCACTTCCAGGGCGAGTCTTCGATTTTCCAAAGCGATTTTCTCGCGTTCTATTTCCATTTTTTCTTGAGGTAGTCTTTGTTCATTTCTTTTCAAATCATTTTGTTTTTGTTTTATTTTTGTCTGGTTCTTGCTCTTTCTAGAAAAAAATGTAATGTTAAATTCCAGTTGTAACTTTTCGTCAAGGTTGTTTTAAGAACACCATAACACAAAAGATTTAAAAATTTTTAATGTGTTATTACTTACGTAGAACTTTTTTTCTCTCCAATGTTGAAGCCATATTGTTTGAATTTAGCTTTTTAGAGGGCTTTTCTGGCAGCAGTACTTCATATATTGCTACAGCAATATTATCCGTTTTAACAGATGCTGAAAAAAATAGTGTGCTTACTATATTGTATTATAGAGAAACATTTCTTTGCTAACTACAAAGCAAAGTTTCAAAGAATACTCATTTTAATTGATATGTGGAAAATATAGCATACTTATAATATGAATAATCGAGGGGGATTTTCATGGCTTCATTCTCTTCGACAATTTCAATGGAATTATTAGTACAAATGTCTTCTGGAAAATATATGGCATCAGGATTGACATTTTCCTCTGCAAATATCTCTGCAGCTGAATTATTTGCCAATTTGTCTTTGTTAATTTTCCCCAAATTTACTTTAATTTTTCTCTTCTTTGGAGTACAATTTTCTTTGGCATGCTCTGTCATCATTTGATAAATATTGTCTTTCTCTGTATAACTCTCTTCAATACCAGATCTGAAAAAAAAGTAAATTAAAATATGCTACAGATGATATTTATATGTATTACCTGTCCTTTATCTAACCACATATAAGTGAAAGTGGTCCCTTGATGTTTTTATAGAAAATTTTTTTTGAGTAAGCAGCATCACATGTTCCTGTATATTTTCCCATAAATTAAGATTTTTAAATGGATTAAGGCTTAGTACCTCACGAGCAAAGGCCGAGTCACCCGCACCCTTAAACCTAAGTCGTTTTTTGATTGGAAGTTGCCCTTGAGCCCCAATATCTTGCTCCATATCTTCTCAAAAGTTCAAAAAACTGGTATCTAAATTAAAATTCGACGAAAAGAGTAAATTAAACTATAGAATAACACCAATTTTGAGGTTACAATAATAGACTGAAGTGAGCAATGCTGCAATTCAGAGACAACTTCAGTATCGAAATAACTGAAAAAACAGTTATCCGAATCCACTGTAAATAAAGTTGTGAAGAATAGTATATTGTTTTACTAGTGATGAAAGTAACATTTTTGAAGCAAGAGAACAATTTACAAGCCGAGGCTGGTAATGTTCACCAGCCGATGATGGTTATGTTCACGAGCTTCAAAAAATATTCTCGACGAGTGAAACACTATACTTTCTCTACAATCCTGTTTATATCATAATAATATAATAAAAATGAACAAATATTTTATTTTAACCCTTAACTGGTGATCCTAATAATACATACATACATGGTGACCATGAGTCTGATAGACTACTAGCAAAAAAAGCGGATTTTTCCAATCGTTTTGAAAAAATATTGAAATAACATTTTTTTTTATTAATAAACAATATTGTCATGATATTTTAACATTTATTAAAACGGAAAAATCAAATTTTAAGTAAATAAACAAATAAAAACATACATTTTTTCTTATACAAAAATAATATAAGGCATATTCCAAAAAAAAATCTGAACCATATGCAAATTAACATAATAAGTGTTTAAAAATAAGTATATTTTAGATAAAAAATGTAAAAAAAGTAACAAAAATATAGATTCTACACAAAACCTGCAAACCACTAAAAGAGACAAAAAAAATATATCAGGCTCGCTCCTGTCTGGCACAATTTTTACAGATCTTTCGCGAACACTCAAGCAAATGGGCTTTTGACACTTAGTGCATAGATATGCAGTCTTTCTTCTTAATTTGGATGGACAGATGTGGCAATACTTTCTTATTTAAAGCTTTTCTTCTTGTTCATTAGCAGTATTTTCGAGAATGTCAAGCATACTTCCAATAAGTTGTTTTAGTTGCCTTTGTATCGTTGGCATTTCAAACCTTCTATTTAAATGTGAGGAAACTAGCTCATCTGCCAGGGTTTCTATAAACCTGAATCTAGTCCAATTATTTGTGAGTAAAGAAGTAAACATAATGTAGGAATTAACACCACATATGTCTACTATTTTATAAAAAATAGCCATAGGCTATCTGTGTGTTGTGCGGCTACAGGAATATTTTACACATTTTTCATCCATCGCATCCACACCTCCTTTGGTCAAGTTATAAAAAGAATTTATTTCTGGTAATCCATTCTCTGGATCGACTTCTATAGAGTGATGCATGGAAGAAATTATTATTACAGCTTTGTTTTTCTTAGGTGTACGGGATAGAAGTGTTATTTCTTTTGTAAATCCATATAAAGTGTCGCCTTCATTACGATTTCGTTGCGGAAGAAACTGTGGGGGGATTTCTTTTTTATTTTTCCTAACTGTGCAAACGTAGGTAAGCTTATTTTTTTGTAAATGATGCACTAACTCAATTGAACTAAACCAATTATCGGCAGTCACATTTCTATTAGTATTGTAGATATGTTTGACCAGTCTAATTACTGCTTGAGAAGGTATGCTCATGTTTCTTTCTTCGGGTGTCAGGGTAAATCCATCTAAACCTTTTCCAGCATAAATGTAGGCGTTGTGTAGATACCCAGTTCGTGCATCAGTCATGCATAAGATTTTTATCCCATATTTGCAAGGTTTGTTGGGAATATACATTTTAAATTGACATCTTCCTCTAAACCCTAGAAGCATCTCGTCTACGCACACATTGGCTCCAACTTTATATGCGTTTTTTGAATTGCGGATAAATAAATCAAAAAATTTTTGGATAGCAGCAGCTGAATTTTCCTTTACTCTTTGTTCTCGGTCCGAGGCATCGTCAAATCTTACACAAGCCATTAGGGCTAGAAAACGCTTCTGTGACATAACTGCTCTAAATATGGGCCTTCCTTTTCCGTTCGTAGCAAAAAGACTTCGTACATCCTCATGATTTGACTTATATATGGATGTATAGAGAAGCAGTCCCAAAAAAGCTCTGAATTCTATTTCGTCGGTATCAGCCAACTCGGCTCTTTCTTTATTATATTTTGGCCGAAAAGTTGCGAGTTTTTCGTTTGTTCTCTTGACAACAAGACTATACATATCTGGCGAAAACATTTTATTGAAGTAATAAACAGGACTCTCTGACTTTTCTACATGTGAACGCATTGATGGAAGTACAATTATATTATGAGCGCCTATACGGACGTTTCTGGTTAGCTCTTTTTTACTCCACTTGAACCTATTTTTTCCATAGTAATAATTATTGGAATTGACGCTCTCTTCCTTGTCTTCGCTGGATATCGTTTCCGGGTCATGTTCTGCTTCATTTTCACTCATTTCTTGTTCACTATCCGTAAAATGATCACGGTTTATACAGTTTTCTTCGTCCACATCATCATATCGCCTCATTAAACCATTTTGTGCATACTTCCTCGAAATCGTCGTCTATTGCGCTTACAGTGGGGCGAGAACAAGCCATATTATAATATCACTAATGGTGACCTTGCGTCTACTAGACTCCGCGATGTAAATAATTCCAAAATGAAACTACGGACGGATCTCCCACTAAGACATCTGTAAGAACACTAAAAGCTATGAAGGTACACGAAATGACCGCTCGCCACGTATTTGTGATGGGGAATACCGACGCGTGAACGATCTTGCGGAGTCTGTGAGACGCATGGTCACCAGTTAAGGGTTAAATTAAAAATAACAAAATTTCGTTAAACATTATTTATGACTTAACCCTTTCAGCCCTGAATTTTTAAAACGTCGAAAAAAAAATTTTTTATGGTGAATTATTAATTGTATTCTTTACAAGAACTTCTCCACCGAATATTAACTATTTCCCACCATAGATATAAAAACTAGGAAGCCGTGGCAAATGCCACCATCAGGTTTGAAGGTAAACAAATCACTGAAAATGGAAACTTAAATTTTATTCATTTCATTACATTTAATTCAATTACATACTAACTATACTTAATAATTAACTCATTTTTCATGAAAATTCTTGAAACAGTTTTTGAATTTTGATAAACAAAGAGGTACTTGACATTTTTCACATTGGATTCGTGAACGCCCTCCACAAGTGTCGAGCTTACAGCGCTGCTCATGACCAACTTTGTGTACTGGCCAGTGGCCCAGGTTATCATACCTTACATCGTTGACAGGAACTGTTTGAGGTTTTTGGCGTTTGGTTGGTACTGGTGAACTTCTTGAGCTACCAGACAGTACGGGTGAATTCCTCGAACTACTGGATAATGGTCTACCTCGTTTTGGTGTACTGGTTAGACAACCCGAAAATGCCAAACCTTCTGCTATTGACATAGCAAACTGCAATAAATCCATTCTGGCTTTTTTTATCACCCCATCATGTTCCATATTAGAACAATATTCTAACCAAGCATTGCAAACAGCTAAATTGAAATAGTGGAAAATAACTCTCAAAGTCCATTTCTTTGATCGAATGAAGGTGCGATAAAGTGCAATTAGAAAATCACTCTTATCCACTCCTCCCATTGATGTATTATACAGGCGTATAATTGCTGGACGTTTCACCATCACATAGGCCCCTTCTTTCCTATCCCATCTCCTGACCTCATCTTCTGGTTCGATGCCAACAAAATTTGATGCCATATTGACAGCTTTATTGTCATACCAACGAACTACCACAATTGTCTTATCCTCTGCAACGAATGAATCACAGCTTCCACGGCCAATTTTCTTCATTTGATTTTCGGGTTTCAACGGACACTTTTCGAGCCTATTAGCGCGAATGGTTCCTGCCATGAAAATACCCTTTTCTAGTAACTCTTGTAATAAAAACAACGAAGTGAAGTAGTTGTCACAGAATAGTTTGTGTCCTTTATGTTCAGGAATTCTATTTGATAAATGGATTACTAGTCCATTAGTAGCTGAATAATTTTCTCGCAAATTGGCTGGTAGAGTGGTAGTGCCTTGGTATATAATAGAACGATATATGATACCAGAGGCACCACAAAGCATGAACACCTTTACTCCCCATGGGTTTGGCTTCCCTTTTAGATATTGCTTCACGACAAGTTGGCCCTTGAATGGAATTATGGATTCGTCAATACAAAGATTTTCTTCCAGTACTAAATCCTCACACCGCTTCTCAAACGACCTGACTAATGGACGGACTTTCCATAGTTTATCATCATCATTACGTTCTTCGTTGATATCAACAATATGTAAATTGTTTCTCAGCAATTCAAATCTATTACGTGATAATCGAATATCATCTAGGAATTTTATTTTTGTGGCAGGGGACCAATACATCCTCAGTCTGGGAAAGCGAATTATACCCATAAGTATATGCAGAGCGACAAGTTTACCGATTTCATGTTCATCTGTGTTGATATTTTTTCCGCTTTTGTGAATGGAATACATGTTCGTTTTCTCTGCTATTTCAGTGAATATTTCGTTCGGAAAATACTCGTGAAAATACATCAACGGAGTCTTACCCTGATGAGAATCTTCTTCACCATTCTCAGATGGACTGAAATCAATGTTAGGTGGTGAAAACCGACTTCTCTCCCAAACAATGTTCTTTTTTTCATTTTTCTTCTTCGGTTTTTGTCGTCGCAATGTTTCTGCCAACAATGCCAATGGAATGTTTTCATCGTCATCAGATTCTTCATTATCGGGTTCATCTTCTATTAGTTCATTTTCTGGTTCATCATCTGTATCTTCCTGAATTCCATCAATTTCATTTTCTTTTTCTACATCAGAGTCAGGTAGTGCTGATATAGCAGCCTGCGCATCCTTCAAAGTTACTTTCTGAGCAACTGTTCTCAATTTCCCATAAAAGTTCATTGGGGGTATGCCATCATCATCTATAAAAATTATATAGATATATAAGAATAGAAAGGAAATTATGAATATTTTTTGTATACAATTTTGCATGAAACCCTAGTGGTGGCAATTGCGTACACAAATTTCGACGCGGTATGGCGATGACTATTTGTGAAGGTATCCACGAATTTCTTTCATCTGACTAATTATGCGCTATTACAATTTAGATACCACCCAAAATAACACATAGATTTGCTTTTATATAATGATTATATGTACTTACTGAAAGCATTGTTCAGGTAATTTGGATCCATACTTGCAACACATCCAATCAGCGTCTCTCAGATACGTGAATAGGACAATGATAAATAAATACTAGTCATGATCTGCCCTAGACATACTATAAAGAGGTGACATCTATTGGCCGGGGGTAAAAGTTGATGTTCTGAGTGTGACAGAACACTGTAAATATACCGGTGGCAATTGCCACCGGCAGGGCCGAAAGGGTTAAATATTAGTTAATAGTTACATTCGAACAATTATTCAAAATTATACGAGTTTTACAATCACGATTTTTATGTATTGTTTAAATATTTTAGTGCAAACTGACAAGTCTAAACAATTAACAAGGAACGTCAAACTAAAGAACCCATGCAACTAGATATAAATTGTTTTTAACTCTCACGTAATTTTTACAATTATATTCTGCTTTTCAATTAAACAAACGTGAAAAAATACATTCTAATTATAGAAATGATTCTTGTCTTTGTTTATTAATATTTTAAAGTCGTCAAAACATTATATAAGAGGGCGAGATATGATTGAAAATATCAATTTTCGTTACTAGAGACGAAAGTTAACCATATGTAACGTAGTATTTACAAATCTAAGTAGACGTACATCGACTAACTAACAATACGATGACATTCTCAGATGCTCGCGGCTGAATTCTAGTGGAGACGGTCGTGCGGTCCACAAATATAAATGATCTTAAATGGGCGCCAGATAAGTTGTTCCAAGCATCTTAAGTTCTTCATATAAACCCCAACTTACCAAAAACGTTTATTACAATATTATAGAAGCCTTACTGTACATACAAAAGTAAACTACTCATAGGTCGAATTCAACTGTTTAATAATGACAGTATTATTAATATAAAAGGCTAACGAGAATGTCCCTACGGTGGCACTTGCCAATGGGTAGATATATACACCTTCAGTTCTGTAAATGGTAGACCCTACCAAGATTTTATTAATATACTGACCGCTGTAGGTAGAATAATCCAATAAGAAAAAGACACACCGCTTGAGCTCAGGCGCATGCGCGAATAATCCAATTACTTATTGATCTCAAACCCAAACCTTAGACGCAGTTTACAAATAATAAATTTACCACACTACATAAAATATCCGCACAAGAAAAGTAAGCTTAACGACACCGGCAGAATTATTACTAACTTAATTACTATCTCTCATCAACAAAACAATGAATCTTACGTAAAACAAGTGATAAGCAAACTAAAATTAAATAAGGTGCTGCTAAATTCAAGAAAGCGAAACGATGCACTGGAACGCTTAGCCTTTCGTACACTGGGCTACGCAAGTATCCGATACCTAAGTTGCGAACTCACGTCGCAAGCAACTTGATACGCATACTCGTACACGTCGCTACTCAAATCGTAATATCTGCGTTACCACCACTGCCGTAATCCTAGCGGTCGTCATCATCACACGCGAAAAATGTCTGACACAAGTGATGATGATATCATTTTTGCTTATTATCATGATACTATAACTGAGAAGATAAACCCACTTGTCGATTCAATTTCGTACGGCGTTGCGCATGACGTCACTCAGAGACAACAATTCTGTTTGTCGGTTGAAGAAGCATTATTTTAATGCGGTTTTTATTAATTTTTAGTATATTTTCTTACTGCGTCTTATAATTTTGATATGTTAAATTTTGTCTTATTATCATAATAGTATATAAGATATTTACTTAATAATTTAATGTAGTATTTAGGATTCATACTAGGTTAAAAAGCCTTTAAATAAAGTAGGTACCTCGCTACTAAGACGAATGCCAAACCTATTTTGAAGATATTAAATCCATTCCGTGTTATACAGAGTGTTCGAAAATCAAAAATCTACGAAGGAATATAAAAAACTTACTACAACAAAAATGAAGTTCCTAGTGAAACAAAAACAAATAATACTTTTTCGAAAGTTTACTGAAGACATTTCCACTTAATTTTCTCTGAAACGGAAAATTTTCCGAAAAAATGTTATAGGACATATTTTTGTTTTCGGCTAACTAGGAACTTCATTTTTGCTGTAGCAAATTATTTGTTAATCCTACATTTTTGGTTTTCTGAACCAACTTTTTCTTATCTTTCGAACACCCTGTATAAAATGGACCAGATTTAATATTTTTAAAATAAGCTTTGCATCATGCACCAACCTTTATCAAGAATAAACTTTTCTGATAAACTATAGATAAAATATTCCCAGATGAAGCACACTTGGATTGGAGATTAAAATTTTTACAGAGTAGTGTGTGGTTTTCGGATTTTTGTTAAAAAAATTGTTATAATTATTTTTATGCACAAAGTAATAACTAGATAACAATTTTTTTGATGGGGGGTGTTAAAAAAATTTGTAATTATAAACAATTTTGTTTAATTTATTCAGTGGATACATATTATTCACACAATTTACAAATTTACACAATAAACCCAAGTTTTATTAACTTATTTTACAATTTTTGTCATTTTTCTCTTCTTTACTTTGGATTTTTCTTTAATATCTCTATTTAACATTCGAATTTTGAAATACATTTTGCATCTAAAGAAAAGATGCTTGGCCTCTGTACTTAAATTAAGAGATTCGGCTAAATCCATTAGAGTTTTTAAATAATTTTTGGTCAATTTTAAGGACTCCCCATTAAATTTTTTAAAAATATGGTCGAGTTCATTACATTTAATTAGAAAATCTGAGTTTGGTTTTAGTAGACCGCCTTCGGAAAGATGGTTTACCCAGGAAAATGACGTTTCATTGCTGTTTGGAATATAACCAAGTTTTTCTTTGTTCTGTAACTTAAATTCAATAAACCCAGCCAAATTTTCTAAACCATCCCACTCAAGCTCTCGAACATGCACATTGATATCTTTTTCCTCAACATCAGCAGAATCTTTTCGACCAGCATGTTCAAAATCGTTAGGTAAATTTAAGGCCCCAAACATTTGTCCAGTAAAAATTTCAGAATTATCGACATCGTTTTCGTATGTATCAAGGTTAGAAACACCACTTATGGTTGCAATAGCAATATTTGGAGCATCCTCCATTTTAGCGATGTTTGCCGATTCTGAAATGATTTCATCATTTCGCCCCATAAGATAATTTCTTAATCTATATTTAAATTGTAAAGCTGTCGGATGATCATATAAACCTCCAATTGCCCGTATAATAGAAAAAAGTCCTTCCAGAGGATCCTGATTTAAATTATATGTTAATAAATATTTAATGTTAAAATCCCCTTTCATATCAATAAAAAGTTGTTTCAAAGACCTTATACTAATAATTATACCGCGCTGAAATGGTAACAAAGTGTTAGGACCAACTTTTTTAAGATTGTATATGGTTTTTTCCATTTTATCCAAAATTTCATTTTGCTCAGGTAAAGCTAAACCATACGCTTTCACACGGTCTCTCGAACAACTTTGTGGAATTTTAGAATTAAAAACATCAAACCAGTCGTTTGTGACTTTTAATAACTCTGAACATTCAAGCCAATTGTTTTCAGTTTTAAAAATACCCAATAACCCCAGCCTTGAAATTGCTTTCGATACAGTGTGTGAAAACAACTTGGTGGCAAATTTAACTTTTTGTCGCTGGGCACCCTTTACTGTTAAAAAATCAGCATTAATTTTATGTGTAATATTTAAATCCAAATTTTGTGTATGTTGAAGTAAATCAACAATTGGTTTGGATGTTATAAGTTTTTCATTTATTAAAAATCCGGTATCGAGAAAATGATTTCTCAAGAGTTTAATCATATGTGGTGTATCTGCAAATACATGTACTCTTTTTTTGCTTACTGGATTTGTAAACCATGTTGTTTCTTCCGTAATAGACAAAGAATTCCACAAACCCCTATTGCTGCCTCCTAAATCACTATTAATAGCATAAACCGGGTAGCTGATATTTTCTAATTCTGTTATGATTTTAAATAAAAGATTTTTTGTGAGTTTTCGATCGTAATCATAAAATATTGGCTGCTTCCAATTTCCACAAATTCCACGAGCCATAACAACTTGCACATATTTGCTGGGCCCTAAGGTTGTGTCATTCTTCTTATCGTAATCATATGAAGTTTGAATTTTCATTTCATCGAAGAGTAGGACACATGATTTTTCCACTCTTGATAGAGGCGTGTTTTTCATCAGTGTCAGTACTATATTTAATATACCTGAAAACTAAGTTTGTTAACATTTCTCTAAACTTAATTTTGTGTGTGTATGTAATGTAAATAAGTAAATTTAAAAAAATATGGATTCAACCATTTACATTAGACTTAAATGTGGATCAAATTGGGATACCTGGTTTAATATTTATTCTGCTTGCCCATCTTCTTAAAGTGGACACCGAAGGAAGAGGGTAGCCTCTTTTCCTTAGTAAACGGTAGGACCTTGGACCTCCTGCATATAACGAAATTGCCGAAGCAACATCTCCAATAGTCCACTGAACTTGCTTGGCCGTTTTTAATTTACGTAGTTGGGCTTCTGTAAAAAGTTGTTCAATTGTTTTCTTTTTTTCCCTTTCTTTGTGAAGAAATTTCATTAAATGCGTATTTTCAGTTTGAAGAATTTTGACTTGTTCCTCAAAGTCAATTTCACTAAAAACAATGTTTTGTAAATATATTTAACTTTTAATAATTATACGTACCATGTTGTCTGAGTAGAAACGGTTCTAGTTTTCAGTGGGAAGTTTTCTTCATCTTCTTCATTTTCACCTCGTGTTTCATTATTATATATGTCAAGTTTTGCCTTGATACTAGATATTCCATGTTCTTGCTGGCTACAATTAATTAAAATTTATTAATAACAATAAATAAACAATAAACAAGTGTTATGAGAAAAAATGTTTTTTTAACACCTAATCTTATAAATATATGTATATACTTTGAAAATGTACTGCTGCAAATTGAATCAATACTTTTACATCACTGTTACTGGAAATGTCAAACTTATTAAAAAAAGTAACAAACGAACTATATCAAATTTTATCCCCTTCCCTTATAAAAATAGACATAATGTTTTTTAACAATTATAAAAAGCATACACTTACATTAAGAACTACCCAATTTTTTTAACAATTTTAAATTTTTACTTCGTGATGTGTAAGTAAAACGGATTTACTTACAAATCTTTTATTAACTGCCTATTCTGCCTTTTCCTTATTCTCATAGTACGTTTTTGCTGAAGGGCTATTTGCACAGTTGGTGATTTTATTAGATGAAGAGATGGTACGGCATCACTTTTCAACTTCCATTTATTTTGAGGTAATTCCAACAGTTTTTCCTTTAAACAGTAATCACTTTCTAAGAAATGATTTGAACATATTCTTGCTGTTTTCACATTAAATTTGTGTTGCTGATAACACTTTAAAATCCATTGTTCGCAAACGTGTTTGTCTCTTGGAAATGTAAAAAAACGGCAGCCCGCAGAGACCTTGCTTTTTTTGTTGTTGTTGCTTGAACAACCGACCACTGCACAGTACACCATGATAAGAAATGTTTAATTCAATGTTTCTAATTATAATTTATTAAGGTTTACTCACATTTATCTGTAAACAAACCAAATATCAAATAAAACGCACACTAAAACCGTAAAACGCTATTATAAAACTGGCTGTTCCCGCGAAATTTGTCACCAAGTGACGTCAGGCGTGCGAGAGAGATGGAATTATCCATGCGCGTGGGTTTATCTTCTCAGTTATAGTATCATGCTTATTATCTTCACCGAAGGAGAAATCGCCGCAACAGAAGATACTGGGTGCATTCCTATATAGAGAGGAATATAAACTGCAGAATGTTTGTTGCAGCAAAGGAATTGCAGCAAACTGACACTAAATTCTTAGCCTGCTATAGGATGTCCAAAGAGAGTTATACATATTTAGTGAGTTTACTCACTCCTTACATACACCAGAGAGATACACATTTGAGGGAATGTGTCAGTCCTGAGGAAAGGATTTTGATTACAGTTAGGTACGTTTACAAAAGTTTAATATATTTTTTAAATCATACAAATTAAAAATAACGATAGGGATGAAAATTTGAACCATGACGATATTCTACCAATCTTCAACATTTTCTTCATTTACTACTGCTTCTTGAACTATTCGAATTAATGAAAAATCATTTCCGGGATCCTGTGAGCTTTGTTCGCTATACTCTGTTGGTGTACTTGTACGCTCTGTTATTATATTATCTAGTAAGACTTCTCGTTTGAATTTTCTTACTTCTGTTGGTGACATACTGGCTAAATCTGGTAATAAACTTAATAGAAACATTTTGTTAGCAGTACTTGTAGAGCTGTCGTCAGTTTTTGACATTTTATATTTTAAGTAATCATTAAAACGTTCATCAACTTCACTTGATGTATTTTTATACCTTTTTTCACTATGCCAACTTGGCGTTGGCGGAAAGCACGACCGTGACTCAATGGCCTGTGACTCTGGGATGACGGAAGAGTGTTGGATGAGAGATGTCTGATTGCGATGGCGATGCAAGTGGTACATTTCCATCTATTTCTAGCATGTCATTATCATCGTTCTGTACATCGTCGCTTAGATCAACATTAGGTAAATTGCCAGATACTGTTCCAGCTGTTTTTATGAATGATATTGCGAAGTGCATTGCATCTGTCAAATAGTATTTCTTTTTTTTTATGACCCACTAGGTAACGGCTTTAAATTTCGCACAAAAACAGAACGGAGGTTTTTCCATTTTTCTTTTGCTTGTAGTGCTGAAACAAAATGGATCAATATTAGTATTCTTTTTTACTTCTGTTTCAGATATTTAGCAACTGGATCCACATCTCACTTGCTTTACATTTTGCTCGAGGAGATTGCACAGTATCAAAAATTGTAGGAGAAACAACAGCTATTATATGTAATGCCTTAAAAGATACTTATATGCCAATC